>RJWM01002879.1:60695-121235 GCA_004363535.1 Dasyprocta punctata
AAACCCAAAAAAAACAAAACCTACCTGTTCTGTCAGATAGGTCAGAGAACTGTGTCAAATTCTCCTGAGTTTCTCTTTTGTCCTCCTTTTTTTTTTTTTTGTGGCACCGGGGATCGAGCTCGCAACCTCGCACCTGCCTGACAGATGCGTAAGCCGCTGAGCCAAACTCCCGGCCCTGGTTTTTTTGAGGCAGGGTCGCACTGTGTAGCTCAGGCCAGCCTTGCGCTCGCGTTGTAGCCCAAGCCGGCCTCGAACTCACAGCGCTCCTCCTACCTCAGCCTCCCGAGTGCTGGGATTAAAGAGTGCTGGGATTAAAGGCGTGCGCCACCACGCCTGGCTTTTTTTTTTTTTTTTTTTTTTTGCGGCACTGGGGATTGAACTCACAACCTCTCGACTGTCAGACAGATGCTTAAGTCACCAAGTCAAACTCCCGGCCCTGGTTTTTTGAGGCAGGGTCGCACTGTGTAGCACAGGCCGGCCTTAAACTCACAACACTCCTCCTACCTCAGCCTCCCGAATGCTGGGATTAAAGGCGTGTTCCACCACACACGGCTCCTTTTGACCTTTTTAATTCTGTCCATTTTTCTGCTGTGTATGTTTATCCTATATAGTTAAGATAATAGAAATTTAAAATTATTGATACTAAATTAATTGTAAGCTTTTATATTATTAAGAAATATATGCTGTAGTTCTACTTTTTTTTTTTTTTTTTTTTTTTTTTTTTTTTTTTTTTTTTTTTTTTTTTTTTTTTTTTTTTTTTTTTTTTTTTTTTGCGGCACCGTGGATCGAACTTACAGCCTCACACCTGTCAGACAGGTGCTTAAGCCACTGAGCCAAACTCCCGGCCCTTGTAGTTCTACTTCTTGCTTACCCTGTCTGCTTTGTCTTATTAAAACGGCTGCTTTCAACCTTTTCCTGTCCTTATATTGAAGGTGTATCTCTTTTTTTAAGTTTAAAAAAAAATGTTTTTTCAAATCCATTTTATTTCCAAGAGGGAAAGAAAACAATGTAAAACAAATTTCAAAACACGTCAGTCAGGGGGCATCAGTGGTATATTTGTTGTGCATTATTGTCCCCAGATCATTCGCCCAGAGCACTAGTCATCTGCTTTCAATTGTCCGAACAGTACCAGTGCAAACATTCCTGTTCAGTGAACTCACAGAAATCAGTAGTATAACTATCTGAACTATCTTACACACACACACACACACACACACACACACGTTGTGTCTTTCAGCTTTTCCCACTAGTGAGACAGTTCGATGTTTACATGTGTTTCTGATTTATTTCACTTGTGAGTATGATCTCAAGTTGAATCCATTTAGCTATAAAAGTCTCCAGTTTATCCTTCTTTATGACTGAGTAGTACTCCATTGTGTAAAAACACCACATCTTTTTTATCCATTCCTCAGTGGATGGGCATTTAGGTTGTTTCCAAGATCTAGCTATTACAAATTGTGCTGTTATAAATATGGGTGCACATGTATCACGGTGTTACGTTTTTAATTCTGGAAAGATACCCAGAAGGGGAATAACTGGGTTGAATGGGACTTCCAATCCTAGTTTTTTAAGGAATCTCCACACTGATTTCCACAGTGGTTGCAACCAGTCTACACTCCCACCAATAATGGAGAAGGGTTCCTTTTTCCCCACAGCCCCTCCAGCATTTGTTACTGATTTCTTGATAATCGCCATTCTTTCCAGGGTGAGATGGACTCTCAATGTTATTTTAATTTGCATCTCTCGAATGACCAGTGATGTTGAACATTTTGTGTATTTCTTCATCTGAGAAGTGTATATTCATCTCAGGTGCCCATTTTTGTTTTGGGTCTTTAAATCTAGGAGGACTGATTTTTTCTCTTTTTGAGTTCTTTATATATTCTTGATAGAAATCTGAAGGTGTATCTCTTAGAAGCAGGGGAGCAGTGGAGCATGGTGGAGATTCATAAGTCCAATTTGACATTCTTTGTCTTAAAGAAATTGCATCATTCACTCCAACTCTTTCTCCCCACTTTTCCAGTGAGTTCTGGGTTCCTTTTTTTCGGTTTTCATACTGTTTTGGGGTTGAAGTATTTCTACTATACCATGTCACCCTTTCTGTTGTTCTTTAATAGATATCCTAGAAATTCCAATGAGCATCCTTGGTTAGAGTGTATTTTATCGTTACTGATTGATTGATCTGTTGGTTGGATATTTGAGATAGGGCCTCCTATATAGTTCAGGCTGACCTTGATCTCACCATGTAGCCCAAGCTGGACTTGAATTCATGGTGATCCTCCTGCCTCAGCCTCCTGAGTGCTAGGATTACAGGCCTGTGCCACTACACCTAGTGAGACAGGGTCTTGCTGTGTATTCTAGGCTGACCTTGAACTTGCCAATTTTCTGTCTTCCTGTCTTAGCCTTCAAAGTGCTGGGATTATAGGAGTTCTCTACCATACCTGGCCTCATGTTTTTTTTTTTTAAAGATATTTTTATTGAGTGCCATATATTCTGGAGCTGGTTTCTCTTAGCATTTTAAAAGTACCATTCCAGGACTGGGGATTTAGCTCAGTGCCTCAAGTGCTTGCCTGGTAAGCATGAGGTTGCGACTTCAATCCCCAGTACCACAAAATAAAAAAATTAAATAAAAATACCATTCCAAGCTAGGCGTGGTATGCACACCTGTAATCCAAGCACTTGGGAGGCTGAGGCAGGAGGAGCATTCTGACTTTGAGGCTATCCTGAATTACCAGCTGAGACCCTGTCTTCAAAAAAAAGCTTATCTAGTACATTGTAATTTGCTATTTTAGGTTATTATTTTTTCAGTATTATAGATAATGCTAGAGTGAATATTCTTGATTTTGTGTGTGTGTGTATATGTGTCTTTTTGAGACAGGGTTTCACTTTACAGTTCAGGCTGGCTTTGAACTCACTTTGCAGCCCAGGTTGGCCCTGAACTCCCAACAATCTTCCTGCCTCAGCCTCCTGAGTGCTGGGATCTTGATTGTTTCCCTAGGAAAATTTCTTAGAAACGAAATTTGAATTAACACTTGAAAAAGTTGGACCAGCCTTTTATTTCTACGACTATCTAAGAAAATAACCCATTTATTGCCTTGCACCTTTACTGACAGTTGGTGTTTTCACTTAATTTGAATTGTTTTACTTTGTGAAAATTACAAACATAAAGTTGAACACCTGTGTAGTTATCTTCCGGATTCAACCATTAGCATTTTAACACTGTTTTATCACACACGATCTGTTCTTCATCTTATCAGTCTTGCTTGTTTGATATATTTCAGAGCAAATCATCTGTGAGTTCTTGTGTCTCTACCTCATAATTTCAGCGTGCATTGCAGAAATCTTAAATTAGTATTTGCCTGTACATAGGTGATTTTTCAGTGATGACCATAATGTCTAAGTTGAGCACTAGTTCTGCCTACTTGGGAGGCTAAGGCGGGAGGGTTGCTTGAACCTAAGGATTCAAAGCTAGCTCAGGCAACATAGCCCGAGCTCCATCTGAGGAAAATAAAGTCAAGTCATACAAGAAATAAACTCAAGTGAGATACAGAGGACTGTTGTCTTCGTTGTTTCTGTAAGTGTTGTTTTGTACTCAGCATGTGTTTTGTTTTTTTTCTTTTTTTTTTTTTTTTTGTACTTAAGAAAACTAAAAATTAAGTAAATACAGAGGGGCAAATATAAGAGGTGATCCTCAATAGATTATATCAAATATGCAGAAAAACAATAAAGAGGGAGGGAGGAGAAACACTCAGAAATTCGCACTCCAGGAAGCAATTTGTGTTTCTTTTACAGTTCATTGGTGTGTGGTCTCTTCATGGGGCAAGTAGGAGAAGTACTGCTTCACAAGTTTGTGAAGGACAGGGCTGGTTACATAGTGCTTTGTAGAACACTTGTCTAACATGCGCCCTGGGTTTGGTTCCCAGCATTGTGAAACAAACAAAAAGCAACCTGCAACAGGAGTTAGAATGCTGGGATCTAGTTCCAGAATTGTTATACAGAAAATTATTTTTTATTTTAGATTTTTCTTGTAGAAAATATTGAGGAGGAAAAGTGTACTTTAAAAAGGTAATACGTAAGCCAGGCGTGGTGGCGCACGCCTTTAATCCCAGCACTCGGGAGGCTGAGGTGGGAGGAGCGTTGTGAGTTTGAGGCCGGCTTGGGCTACAACGCAAGCGCAAGGCTGGTCTGAGCTACACAGTGCGACCCTGCCTCAAAAAACCAGGGCTGGGAGTTTGGCTCAGCAGCTTAAGCACCTGCCCTGGCAGGTGTGAGGCTGTGAGTTCAATCCCCAGTGCCGCAAAAAAAAAAAAAAAAAAAAAAAAAAAAAAAGGTAATACGTGACAAAAGGTTTTGACAACTATGTACTGCTCTTTGAAACCATAGGTGTAGATTTTGTAATGGAAAGAATTTGGTATGCATTCCAAGTGTAATGTCAGAAAGCTACCTGCTATTTTTTTTTCCAAACCCAGTGATAGAAAAATTAGGATCTATAATGAAAATGACTTGGAGGTTGGGACCAGCTGGCATTAGGTACAGACCCCAGTGCAACACACTTCAAGAATAATGGTCATACCTTTGGTCAGCTAAAAGTGGAATTTTAGTTGGTATGTTTTTTCTTAGTTACCTTACTTGGTTAGTAGAAATACATAGTAGTTCCTATAAGGTATGTATTTTGCTCTGCTAAATTTGAGCTGTGTCTGTTTTAAAGTTGTGTGTTTCATACTTGAAAGTTTTCTGGATTAACTTTTTTTATTTTTTATTCCTCATCATGCAGACCTCTTCCAGTGCCAAAACTGCCACCTGGAGAACGGGGCGAGAGTGAGGAGGACACAGAGTATATGACTCCCTCTTCTAGGCCCGTAGGGCTTCAAAAGCCAGAGTTGAAACGGCTTTCAGAGACAACCCAGAGCTCACGGTAGGTTCAGAAAAGCCCTGCTTGGGGCCAGATACCTTTCTGAGGATGTGCAGTGGTACTGTCACCTACTTGGCTTGCTACTTGTACACACAGTTATCTAGCCAGAATTAAAGCAAAAAGATAAGTCTAGTCCCTAATGTTTAAGTCTCTTGTAGTTACAAGAAATTCTGCTCATGTTGTCTCACCGTCACAGTGATCATCGGAATATACACATCTGTAAATTGTCACAAGAGGTCAGCTTACAACATTTATTGGTGGTCATGGTCCAAGAAGAATGTGTTCCTGAGAGAATTAGGGCATAGCACAGTTGTGCCAGATAAACCTTAGTAAGTTCACAGGTAGCAGAGTTCTGTTTCTGAAGATTGTTCTGCTGCTTTCCTTCCCATTCAGAGTGGGTGATTGTGACCAGCAAATTGATAGTTGCACATATGAAGCAATGTATAATATTCAGTCCCAGGCACCATCTGTCACTGAGAACAGCACCTTTGGTGAGTAGCCCTCTCTGCTGTTTAAAAAATTGTTGATGCACCATAGGAATAAGCCTGTAGCATTTGACTACTGAGATAGTTTGACCAAAGGAGAGAATTGTTGTCAGTAGTCATTGATAAAATATCTTTGATTCATGGGAAGGTTGGCCCCTTCCTGCTTTATTTCCTTTTCATACAGCCTGTTCTTTTTGTGCTTTTTTTGTCCTCCTGGACCTGGAGACATTTGTGTTACTTGGTCTGGACGTGCAGTTCTGGCAGCCCTCTTTCATTCCCATTGCATTGATGAAATTCTTGCATGTGTGGGTGGTGCATACTCAATTCCCATGATGACAAACTTCCTGAGTTGAAAGTTCAAGGAGCCCACACACACAGGGCCCCTTGGCTGATCTGAAGTGAAACACAGATAGAAGTGCTACCAAAAGGCACTTGAATCTTTGACCTGGGGAGGTGGCTATTAACTTTGGCAACAGTAACCTTCGACACATTCTACAACAGAGCTGCAGGTTTGGCACAGATACTATTTTCTGTTTCTTTTTATTTCTACCCACAGCACCTCACATGGTGCTTGGCTTCTAATAGACACTGAGTAACTAGACTGAAGTAAATTATTGTATGCAGGCATGAATGAATGGATGTCCCTGGACTGCTGAGGGCTATTAGAAGATGAGGTATGTCAGGAGAAGAGGATAACTTGCCACTGTTTCTCCAGGTGAAGGCAGTTTGGCTGCAGCCCACACAAATACTGGCCCTGAGGAGTCAGAAAATGATGATGATAGCTATGATGTCCCTAAGCCACCTGTACCAGCTGTCCTAGCCCGCCGAACTCTCTCGGACATCTCCAATGCCAGCTCTTCCTTCGGCTGGTTGTCTCTGGATGCTGAGCCCTCAGCAAGTGAGTCTACAGGCTGTGTTGTGCTTGACCCAAATGTCATCTGATCCTAATGTGTACTGAAAGAGGTGACGTCCTCTGGTGGCACAAATTAGTAGGTGGTAGTAGTAGACTAATAGTGTCTACATGGGAAGAAACCTGCTCCTAGGTTTCAGATTATGAAATAAAATGGTGTTAAAACTCTTCAGACCGAGAAATGCTAGGTAGATAGGGTTTTGAGATCTTCTGAGTATGCATTAAGAAGACACTGCTAATTAAGTTGAGGGCCCAGACTTTATACTCTTCTCTTCTGGATCCTGTTCCAGTGGGAAGCAGGCAGGCTGTCCTGGAATGCTCGTAGAGTGGGCCTGGACTGCTGGGGTCTGCCCTTTTTGGGGGCGGGGTTCTACCCTTCTTGCACCTGTGTCTGCCTGGTAGGATAGCAGGTAAAGTTGCTGTCACTCTGGAAATTAAAGGCAGCCTTCAGCACAGCTGGTGAGAAGGTCTCCAGCATCCAGTTGCCCAAACAGGCAGTGATCTCTACCCTTTCTGTGTTGGTGCTTAGGCTTTTTTCTGCTGCGAATTTGTAGGAGGAGGAATTTAGTATTTTCTGATCTCCTCAGAATTTAAAATAATTTGATGATTATGTGGATGAAAATTTGTCACTCAGAGAGTGACAAATAATTAAGTGGCATAAGCACCTGCCTGGCAAATGCAAGGTCCTGAGTTTGATTCCCGGTATACCTCCCCCCCCCCAAAAAAAAGAAAATTTGTCACTTAGTATAAAAGATGATGCAGATATTACATGTTTATCATAGCAACAGTGACTATAAATAGAACAAGTGTGTGGTATATTTAGAATATTGCTCTTACTGTGATAAGGAGGAAGCTAAATCCAAGAGCCCTTGAACCTCTAAAACCCTTTTTGTGACAGAAAAGCACAGGCCTCCAATTGACAGGTCAGTGATGTGTTGATATTAACACATTGTTACTACTTTTATTACTGCCACTAAATGAAAATTTCTCTGAATATTTTCTTTGCTATTCCAGATTTTACCGAGGGTTCTCAAGTTCCTGAGCGGCCCCCAAAACCATTCCCTCGGAGAATCAACTCTGAACGGAAAGCAGGTAGCTGCCAGCAAGGTGGTAGTGCTGCCGTGCCCACCCCTGCTGCCACCCCATCGCCTCAGCTCTCCAGTGAGATTGAAAACCTCATGAGCCAGGGCTACTCCTACCAGGACATTCAGAAGGCTTTGGTCATCGCCCACAACAACATTGAAATGGCCAAAAACATCCTCCGAGAATTTGTTACTATTTCATCCCCTGCTCATGTGGCCACCTAGCACATCCCTGCCCACCACAGCTATGAGCATCCAAGAGCTGGGCTCTTGAGGAGCACCTCGGAGGGCAGAAGCTCTTTTGGGGACTTCACAGTGAGGTCCTGCCCTCTCTGTGAGTATCACAGTGTGGTCCCAAGATTTCAAAGCAGTGGAATGAAAATGGAGCAGCTAATGTGTTTTATTATTGTATTGTTCTTGAAGGTGTCCTTCAGCCCCTATTTGGAGAGAGTATGGATTTTTATTACATGGTAACCTTCCTGAGAAACAGTCCAGAAAGCAGTAGAATAAGTATTGTGCTGTAAACCCTAATTGAGGACTTAAGACTTTCCTTGGTTAAGGATATGTTCATGTCTGTCTGTCTGTCTGTGGTTGTGTGTCCTATGATGACAAGATGATCCTGCTGTGTTAATCTCAAGTGGGGAATTAGTGCAAGAGGTTCAGGAAGGAATGTTTTAAAAGACTTTCGTCTACTGTGGTATTCCACCTGACCCCAGTGTGTATTACAACTTCAGCACTCCCCTTTGGCTTAGATTGTCATGTGCATAGCTAAAAAGTCTTATATTTTTTAGAGCACTCTCCTGTCCTTTACCTCTTAGCCCACCCTCAGTGTTCTGTCATTGGCAATGGGCTTGCTGTGACCAGCCTTTCAGAGGCCACACCCTTATGGGATGTTCTACATTGTGTGATGGTATTGGTTTGTTTGGTAGAGATAGGTAAGAGAGAAAGTACTGTTGCTGTGTCATTGTAGTCATGTTTGAAACTAGCAGCTAACACTGGTCACTCCAAAGTGTTGTTTCTATAGGAACACTGAATTTGTTAAAGTAAGATATTTGAATTATCCTAATTATATAATGACTGATTTGAGATAGAGGCCTTCAAATACATTCCATGTCCTCCCCAGTAATTACTCTGTGGGAGTCCGTTGCCTTGATGCCAGGCATGTGATCTGGTATAGGTCGTGAGTCTTTCTACTTAACAGTAAGCGATGAACATGTTTCCAGGATGACTTTCTGGCCCAAACACCATGAAACTAGGAAATTTCATTGATGTGTGATTTAGATGCACAAAATAGACAGAATTTATCTGTTCAGTTTTTCTTTCCAGTTAATCAGTTTCAGCTTACATGAGCCAGATTAGATTTTCAGAAATAACTTTTTATTTGTCCTTTAAAGAATGGGTTTATCACTGGTGGTAGCACAGCGTTTTGCTGATGATTAGCACCTTTTCTGTACTGGTGCTGCCCAGTGACTTGGTTTTCTCTTGTGCCTAGGGCTTGAGGAATGGAATGTTGCTTTCCTCCATTTCTTGCCCTTTTTTCTTCCCTTTACGTTCCATGTACACTGTGTTTACTCACTGAAATAAATTACTGTAATCGAAGATGATATGGGAAAAGGCTGGTAGTTTGTGAAATTGCAAGTCCGTGAAGAAGATTCAGAGTCCAGTTTGGAGACCCACTTGTGAGGTCTGTAGATGCTGCCCAGTAGCCCCTGGGGTTGAGTTTGTTCTCTGTCTGGAGTCTTTTACTGACTTCTCTAGCAGTGTGCACTCCTTCCCCTTGTCAGAAATAAGCCTGCTGTCTGAGAAATTGCCTTCCTCAGGATCTAGTCCAGACAGAAATGACCCTCCTAAAGCCAGCTTTCTTTCCTGCTTTCTGAGTCTTCTCATGGTGTCCATCTGTTCCACAATCTTTGTGTTTTATCCTCTTGGCTCAAGCTATTTATGTTCCCAAAGCAGACAGTGCAAGGCCTTGTGTTGACTTGCTCTGGTTACCTAGTGTCATCTCCTGTCTCCCCCACAGGGGTGGAAACAGCGGAGTCCCCAGTGGGTGCAGTTCCTGCACTGGGATGGAGGGAGGCAGAGAAGGTGGCAGCAAGGAAGCAACAGTAGCCTAACATCCCGTTCCAAAATCAGGTAGCATTTAGTTTTGCATTTTGCTTAAATATTGAAGGCCTAAACAAAGAAATGGGAAAGGAAAAATGCCAACAGTTTCCAGGACTATCCAGATTATAGTATTTCTCTCTCTGGATAATTACCTGTAGTTTGAAGATCTGTCAAGAAAACAAAGCTCTGGCTGCATCTCTTCTGCCTGTCCAGTGCATCCCCATCCTCCATGAGATTATTGTCCATCCTGGCCAGGCTGAGTGTGTTTTCTTTCCTCTGCTGAGCACTTGTGAGGCTCTTCAGTCATCCCTGAAACTGATGGTCCAGGCCTCTGCATTGAGCATGTACACACTGGTGAACTTGGGTAGTGGTTTGTCAGGTGAAAATCTACAGGTATTGAAGGCTTTGGACCATTGTGTCATGCTCATGTCTCTGACTGGCGCTTGGAAAACGTGCCAGGGTCTGGGCTGGAAACTGACAACCTTAAGAAGGTTGCCACACAATTCTTGTTTAGAGGATAGTGTCAAAATGTGAATTTCTTTTATTTTTCTTTGCAGCATCTATTCTTCATCTTCCATTTGTATTCTCTTGGGGTTGGGACATTACTGGGGATTGAACCCAGGCCCTTTGCATTGAGCTGTGGTCATAGCCCTTCTTTAAATTTTGAAATAGGGTCTTACTAAGTTGTGCAGGCTGGCTTGAACTTGCTGTCTTCCTGCCTCAGCCTCACAGAATGCTGAGATGATGGGATTACGGGTGTGTGGTGCTGTACTGGGCTTGACATTCCGATTTTTAATACTCTGTTTCTTGCTCTGAATTTAACTAAAATTGCCATTCTATAGGCTTTGAGTTTGTCATTTTTACCAAGCCCAGTCCTTTTCCTTCCTCCTAATTAGAAATGGTTGATATGTTCAAGAAGACCGCTTTAATGTTTCATTTTTTAAAGATTCATCAGGCTGTTTTATTAACCCAGTTTTCTGTTTTCTGTGTTTTTTTTTGTTGTTGTTGTTGTTGTTGTTTGTACCGGGGATTGAATTCACAACCTCGCGCTTGTCAGGCAGGCACTTGTTTGGCTGAGCTAGATCCCCTGCCTTGATTTCCTGTTTTGTTTTGTTTTGGTACTGACAGTTGAACTCAGGACCTTGTGCTTGCCATGCAGGTGCTTCGCCGCTGAGCTAAATCCTCGGCCCTCTCTGTGTTTTTTGTGTGTTGCTTTGCATAAGCTGCCTCATTGCTGGCTGGCTGTCTTGCAACTCTCAGGACTGTACTTGTGCAGCTGCCACTTCCACACTACTGCTAAAGTCAGAAGTTCTCAGAGGGAAAAACCTGTGGGGTCTATAATATGCCTCCCCTTAGCTAAGTAGTAGATTGGCCAACTCATCATCTCAGCATGTATCTGTTAATGGTTATTTAAATATAGTAGTGATCTCTACCTGGGGTTAGCCCTTCTCTTCCACCAGCCCTCTTTCCCCAGCCCCACCCTACATAGTCTGCCATTCTTCCATTCTCTTCTCTTCTCCCCAGCCTCATCACCAGGCTCAAGATTGGGACAGTACTGTTAATAACATTAAGCAAAATATTTTAGATTTAAAAATTGGGGAGCTGGGCATGGTGGCACCCACCTATAATTCCAGCACTCAGGAGGCTGAGGCAGGAGAATCATTATGAGTTCAAGGCCAACCTAGGCTACATCAGCGAGCTCAAGGCCAGCCTGCACTACACAGCAGGACCCTGTCTCAGACACTCCCCCCTGCAAAAAATTGGGGATGGGGTAGGATTATTATTCTTCACTCTTAAGATATTTATTTCCTGTGTAGAAAAGTCGAATGTTTTATGGTAGAAATAGCAGATTTACAAATCAGTTTTTACAGCTGGGTGTGGTGGTGCATGCCTTTTATCCCAGCACTCGGGAGGCTGAGGCAGGAGGACCGCTGTCAATTCGAGACCAGCCTGGGCTACAAAGTGAGTTCAAGGCCACCCAGAACTGCATAGTGAGACCCTGTCTCAAAAAATAGGGCCGGGGATTTAGCTCAGTGGCATAAGCGCCTGCCTGGCAGGCGTGAGGTTGTGAGTTCAATCCCTGGTACCAAAAAAACAAAGCAAAACAACAAATCAGTTTTTACAACATAACTTGCTTGCAAACTAAGGACCGGCTATTTATTCCTGTTAAGGTACAGTTAACAAAATCTAGACTTTTGTGATAATTGGCCAGCAGTGTATTAGTGCAGAATGTTCTCCTACCTCACATTATGAAAGTCAAAAGGTTATTTACCTTTCCAAACTTCCCTTCTTGCTTGTTGGCTTTTTTGACTATGAATGGCCACTGTCTGCTGAGTATCAGTGACAGTTGGCCTAGCCATAGCAGTTTGATTGTTCTTCATTCAGCAGATGTTTGAGTACCATACACTAGAATATCAGCTCTGTGTCCGTCCATGCTACCGCAGGGGGTTGTATTTGGACTGTGTAGCACTTGCATTGGACTATAAAATAGTTCTTCCCAGTAAGATTGTACAATTTTTATTTACAGCATTTTGATATGACTTGCTCGTCATAGAACTGTCTGGCTCAAAATTGCCCTAAGACTCTTCCATTAAGCCCTGCTGCCGTCATCGTTGTCCTCCCCCTCCTCCTCTTCTTACTTTTTTTTTTTTTTTTTGAGATAAAGTCTCATTGTGTCATTCAGACTGGCCTTAAACTCTGTGCAGCCCAGGTTGGTCTTAAACTGGTGGTGATCCTCCTGCCTCAGCTCTCCTAAGTACTGGGATCATAGGCATGTGTGCCCCCATTCCCTGCCTAACCCTGTTGTCTTCTACAGCTTTGATAATGTCTGGGAAATTCCTTGGTCTATGTTTCATTGACATCCACTTTGTGTGTGGGGGGTGGGGGGGGGCGGGTACTGAGAATTGAACTCAGGACCTCGAACTTGCCAGGCAGGCACTTACGTAAGCCGCTGAGCTGTGTCCCTGGCCCTGACACCCACCTTTGTTACGTATTTCAGTGGGGTCTGATTAGTGGATTGAAAGATATTTAGACTTAGAGTTACACAGTTGAGCATTAAATGTTTAAGCAAAGAACCTGCGTGTGGTCTGCTTTTCAATCTAGTATCTCCCCCCAGTCCTCTTTTCAGTATAGTGCCTTCCTTGATCTTTTTACTCATCTGCTTGTGTTCCTAGCACTCTGAGGAAGGCTTTTCTTTTCCACCCTCTGGCCTTTCCTCCTGGAGTAGGGAGCTCAAAGATGCCAGGGTTTCCTGTCAACACATCTTCATCCTCCTAGACCTTAAAGCTTTGAAATCCAATTGGAGGGTTTTTAAATTTTTGTTTTTATTATTGTTATTGTTGTTGTTGTTTTGTCTTTTTGAGACAAGGTTTGTGCAGTTCAGGCTGGCCTTGAGCTACCTTGTAACCCAGGCTGATCTCGAACTTGGCAAGGACACTCCTGCCTCAGCCTCACAAGTGCTGGGAATACAGGTGTGCGCCACCACACCCGGCTTTGTAGGTATTTTTAACCCTGCATAATGCATTAATTGCTGTTACTACTTTGATCTCAGCCTATACTAGTGCCCCACCCTTGAAGCTGCAGTACTGGGTATTGAACCCTCCAGTGCCTTTGCACTAAGCTACATCTCCAGCCTTTTACATTTGAGATGGGGTCTTGGCTACATTCACCTCAAACTTGCAATCCTTCTGTTTCCAACTCTTAGAGTGCTGGAATTACAGGCATAGGCCACCAGGTTGAACTTCTAGCTCTCCTTCCTTGGGAATGCACATAGCCATTTAATGCATGGAGGAAGGCTAATGGTGGAACCAGATCAATCCTGAGCATGTTTTTTGAGATTTTTTTGACTGCAGAAAATTATTAGGGCTAGTGCTATAAGAGATAGAAGGAGAAGAAGGCAGGATTGGATGGGGAAGGTTCCAGACCATAATGCAGATTCTAACACCATTTCTTTCTTTTTAGTTTTTTGAGACAGGGTCTCGCTATGTAGTCCAGTCTGGCCTTGAGCTCAGGGGGTCTTCCTGCCTCTGCTTCCCAAGTGCTGGAATGACAGGCATGCCCCACCACACCTGGCTCTAACACCGTTTGTGTGTTCACAGTAACCACTCCCTCCTGGCCATCACCAAGGGTCCTCTTCACACATTGTAGTTACTGTTCTTTTGCTTTTCTTTGTCCTCTGTAGGAAATGAGCCGTGGTTTTTGGGAAGGCCTGAGTCTACCCTTAGGGGGCGCTCTCTGCCTGGTTCTGGCCCTGGCATCTGCTCCCATATCCCCCTGGTGGTCTGTCTTGGATTGTCTCCCTTCTTAATACCCTTAAGTATCTTTTGCTTGATCAGCGTTCTGGTGTCTGTAGATGGACTCAACTTGCAGCTATTTTTTCTGCATTTTTTGAATCATTTGTTTGTACTTCTTTCTTCAGTAGCCAGATTTTTTTTCCCCTCAAGATTTTATTTTTAACTCTCCTAGTTAGAAATCCTTTGGATACAAGAAATGTTCAAGATAAACAAATGAGGGAGTCATTTTAAGGGTACAGGGTCTTTCATACCCAGGGTAGGAAGTACAGTTGATTCTTTTGCATGGTGCTGAGACTGTAAAACTTCGCACTTAAGTCTTTCCTCTGTTTCATTTTGTTTGCATGCATGGTCCCCACATAGACACCCCAGCTGTCAAGTTCACACAACCTTCCAGCTGTCGGGATCATCACACACAGATTCCTAGTTCCTCTTAGTTAATATTTTTAAGAATGTATACGCTTAGCTGGGTGTGGTGGTGCACTCCTGTAATTCTAGCACCTAGGAGGCTGAGGCAGGCAGATTGTTGCAAGTTTGAGACCATCCTGGGCTACAAAGTGAGTCTAAGGCAAGCCTGAACTGCATAGCGAGATCCTGTCTCAAAAAGACAGTGTATATGCTTAGCCCACACATTGATCAGAATCCCTCCCAGACCACTTGGCCTTTGAGGGAGGGCAAGGAGTTGTGGCAGACTAGGGAGCAGCAGCACAGTTCTGTAGCTGGGAGTTGGGAACTTCTCAAAGAAGAGGCTGTAGACCCCATAGGCCCTCTAAGAGGACTTGGGCCCTAGGAGTAAAGCTGCTGCTGTCCTGTCTTTTTGAGGATCAAAAGGCAAGCTTGAGAGTGTGCCTGAGTCATCAAGGAAATCCTTAGGTTTAACGTCTTCCGGTCACTGCCTTTGATTCCTTCCCCTCCCCCCCAGTTAATCTTAGCATCCAAGATTTTTCTCCTCCTCGAGTCTTGTCCCAGGTGACATTTCTTAGTCTCCATTTAGCCTCAGGTCTTCAGCCTTCTTTTCTGTCTTTTAGAGACAAGATCACAGATTCCCACAGTAGCCACCACCCTTGGGCTTCTGCACTCTAGGTTTTAGTGCTGAGTATCAGTCTCCTATAGCCCTCATTACCCCTCTCATTAGTTCTCCTGGGCACAGGAGCTCTACGGTAGTGTCTTTAAGCATGCCTGCCCAAGCACCTCGGGAACTACTCACGAGAGCCTGTAAGAATAGGTAAGTGGTATAGCACAGAGCTTTTACTGCACATCTCCCCACCTCAGTCTCCTGATTAGCTGGGTCTACAGATGCATGCTACCACGCCCAGCATCACTGCACATCTTTAGACAGGCTACCTGTATTCTTCCCTGTCCCTCCCATTTAATTTTGGACCTCTGTTTTTTTGTTTGTTTGTTTGTTTTTTGTTTTTTAGCTATGCTGCTGCTTGCCTGGGTCTTTGGATCTTACTTATCCTGTCCTAGGGCCTGTCCTGAGTTGTGAGGCATTTTGTACTGCCTTGCTTGTAACTTTTTTTAAACTACTAGTCTTTTGATAAACACAGAAGTAACCTAAGAATCCAAAGATACACATTGAGGTACATAGGAAGGGTAAGGCATCAAACTTTCCATTTGATGGTCTAGTTTAAGCTCCTGAGTGAAGGAGCAGAGGGACAGTAGTACCATGCGCATTCACAGTGTCCCAGAAAGTCTGCACTGGCTGTAGGAGGAATTGCCAGTATTTCTTGGTTCTAGAAAGTAGCGCAAGAGTAAGAGATGGGGAAATAGGGGAAGGAACACAAGCTCTGCACATATGTTCCAGGTCAGATGGAACTTCCAGCGTGGAGGGGCCAGCTGTTGACTAACAGAATAGCAGCTGTTTGGAGATCTTGCTTTCCTTAGTATAGTGCGTGAAAAAAATGTGGCTCACCACTCCCTTTGTTTGTACAGAGCTAAGGCAGGAAGCCAACCTTAAATCTACTGACCTGGCAGCTGAAAAAATCAGCAAAATCCTGTATTCCTGATTCAGTCCCAACAATGAATGTGAGAGGCGCCGCCTCCCCCCACCCCACCCCCCGCCCCCCCAATCACCTGGCCCATGCTTTCCTTCTACCCAGGAACCGGACAGAGGCCACAGGGCCACGTGCTGTGCAGCTCCTCGGGCTTTACGCTGCTTCCCTGGGCAGGCCCTGAGGTGGTGTGTGCTGGAGTTCTGCGTGTTGCTTTCTTCCACCCTTCCTACCTCTGACCTTATGTTAGGTGAGGGTAGGAAGAGGGTGTGCTTGTGGCTGTCTTGAAACTGAAGAGGCAGAAACTACTGCAGCATCCGTAGAGCATGTGTTCTCTTCTGTCCTTCTTGCCTACTGTGATGTGTGAGCCTGCACAGTGCCAGGGAGAGCGGATGCCTCCTAACCTACCCTGCTTGGCACTATTCGAGTGTCTTGGCCGTGAATGAAAAGCCTGAGTTTCTGCTGAAATGGGGTAGGGCCTGGCAGCTACAAGGTACCTCCTACATCTGCCTTCTGGCTGTGGTGACTTGGCGCTTTTAACCTTATATATCTTTTTTCCTTTATTCAAAACAAAACAATTTTTAGCACACTGAAAAAAAAAAAAGCCAAATGTTTTGTGCCTTTCTAAGGCAGCACTGTATCCCAGGCTGCATTTTAGGACTTAATATGGAAACACCAGAGTCCAAGCGTCTCTACTTTGAGTATCCTAACCCTAGAATCTTGGGACAGGGAGTCCTGTAGACGAGGGATGGCACATTGGTGCAGTGTGTCTGTGGTCCCTTTCCCCTATACCCTGGGATCATCTGGTTGATCCCATTCAGCAGCTTAATTATCAGATTGGATATTTTGTCCCCTGTAGGACAGAATGCCCCACATTTTCCAGGTACACCAACTCCGCCCCCAATCATATTAATGACTCTGGTGCTGGAGAAGCGAAGGGTGTGGTCTGCCAAGAAGGGGAGGTGGTTTGATTATCCTTTCTTTTGTGCTGGATTCCGAGCCAGCACAGACCTGTCTCTCAAGAGTTGCTCTCCTTTCACTTGAAGGCTTCAAACTTAAAGCATTAAGCAGCTATGTCCTCTACAGTGTCTCATTTTCCCCGGGCAGGGGCAACGAGGAACACACCAGAAGCCTGTAGGTATGTGACTGTAATAGGTTTCAGGGAAAAAAAATGTTTTCAATACAGTGACATTTGACTTATCTCTTACCCTTCAGTTCTTCCCTGCTTTTAACTAGTAATTGGGAGACAGAAACAGTTCTTCTTATGATCCTCCTTATTCAAGATTTTGAAATTCTTGGCCTGGGTGGGGCTGGGGAGAACTTGATGTTTTCTCCAGAATGAAGAATCCCAATTTGTATATCAGTGTTAAGAAGAAAACAAAACAGACACTTAGATGAGATTTTTCATGGACTATTTTAAAAATTGTGTCATTAATTTAAAAAATTTATATTAGCAGTATTTAATCATTCTCACCTGTAAAGAATAAAAACAGAAGGTAAATATTCTTACAGAGAATAGCAGAGCTTTAAGATTCATTTTCAAGTCCATTTTGTTTTGCCAATGTATTAACGTTAGAGATCTGTTATACTAATGTTATTTATTAATTTTTTTTCATTTCCATACACAGTTAACTAAAGAGCTTTTTCAAGCACCCATGTCTGTAAAAAAAAAAAAATATTTTTAAATAAAGTTTCTTTTATTGTAGCCGACTTGAATTCGTCCTCATTTGGGGCTAGAAGGTGGCGCTACACAGGGCAGCTGTGGGACCAGTTGCCAGGGCAAGGACCACTGTCATCACCATCATGAGGCAGCATTCAATGACAGAAGCATGGGAAAGTGGCACAGGCCCTCCGAGCAGCTGAGATACAGGGGAGCTGGACCCATTAGCTCAGAAACGGAACCCTGGGTCCCTACAGCTGACTGCAGTGGGTTCTGCATTCCTTTTGGTGCAGCTGCTGGTCAGAGGCCTCCCAGGCGCCTTTGGTATCCATGATAGCAATTTGAGATTCCTGGCACACTTAAGCTTTATTTTTCTTATATATATAAAAGGAAACCGTTTGCAAATTTACACACAAAACCATTTACATATACATATATATACACATACACACAAGGGTGTGGGCACACAGACATGCCTCAAAGCTCTGACCAGGCCCCCATTTTTCATCCCTAAGTACCATTCTCCAATTTTGAGTCTTTTTGGGTTTGGGTTGGTAGCTCAGTGTGTAGCAATTTGGTGTGATATAATTACATATATCCTATCCTTAACCCCATGAAGGCCAATGGATTTCATCATTATCCCAGCTCCTACCTGTCTCATATGCCCCCTCTGAAAGGGTACGGAAGTCATGTGAATGCAGGGGCCTCAGGTTCAGTGGCCTCCACGAGGAAACTGCCCAGCTTACTCCAGGGACAGATCTTTGAAAGAATGATACCAGTACATGGCTTCTGCCCCAAGAAGGGGATCACAAAAGTGACCTCAAGGCTGAGTGTGGTGGCACATGCCTGTAATCCCAGGACTTGGGATCCTGAGGCAGGAGGATTGGGAGATTTCAAGGCCAGCCTGGGGCTGCATAAGCAAGTTCAAAGCTGGCCTGCACTATAGTGAGGCCTGGTCACAAAAACAAAACAACAAAAAAAACTCTTTAGAGAGGTGAGCAGGAAGACATCTGGGCTATGCAGCTGATTCAGGATATGGCTGGGTATTGTCCAGAGCCAGTGAGCAGCACCTTGACACTAAACAAGTGCCTGGGCCCTACTGCACCCTCATGTCAGGTACAACTGAGTTACTGATGACAGCCTGAGGGGCAGGAAACCAGCGCAGAGGGGCCACCCCTCTCCACTGCTGGTAGAAGACAGTTCTACAGTCACACCATTGTAAGGAGAAAACACGTTCTGTAAGAAACTCTTCCCCACCCTCGGGAAACTGGGGCCCCTTCTTGGCATGAGCATCACTTGAGTCCCAGTCTCTGAAAGGGGGCCTCCAGGGCCAAGTGAGGTCCTTCCCAGGATGGATGTGGTCCTAGCCCACTGGGCCTCTGGAACCAGTCTGCAGATGTGGTGGAACAGGGGTCTTCTCGGTAGTCCCTCTGGGGGCTTTGGCTGGGGAGAAGAGTGAGCAGGGAGCCAGAAATATTCCAGGCTAAGTGGGAGCCAAATGAGACTCAGCGGTTAATGCCTCACATCGATGTATTTCTCTCCCTAAAAAACAGGCGGAGAGGAGGAGTAAGAGGGTGATGTAAGTTCAAGGTGTGAGCACTAAGAGAGGGCGAACTGAAGCATAAGCTGATGGACTCGGTGCAGCAGCCCGGGGGAAAGAAGCAGGGATGGATGTGAGGGCCAGAGAAGGACAGATGGCCCCCAGCTCTGCCTCAGTGCTGGAGAAGTAGAAGCCACATGCGAGACTTGGTGGTCATAATCACAGGGTTGTTTGGAAAAAGACAGTAATGCGACGGGGGCTTTGCTCTGTCTTCCTCTGGAGTCTCTCTGCCCCTTGCCTTGCCTGTCACCTGTGAGTAGTGTTAAGAAGACAAGAAGGGTCTGCTCCCTCTCTCCAACCAAGGAGGAGGAAGGCGGGAGGAGTTAGTGTTCAGGGAAGGAGCACCATTCGCATGTCGCCCCCAATCCCTGAAGATGTCAAGGCACTGGCTGCAGGAACCGCCTCCTACCTGGTCTCCTGGAGCCCTCTTGTCACCGGTGCTGCCCTGTAGGAGGCCCATCTCTTCTGGGAGCTTATCTGACTTAACTTCAACTACAAATTCACTCTTACGAGACGGGGGCAGCGTGCTGGGAGGAGGGAGGCAAGAGGTTGGCAACTGGGGGAAGGGAAGGAGAAGGCCCACTGGGAAGGGCGCTGCATGGACGACACTCTTTGGTACTCTGGGGCCAACTTAGGGTGGGAAGCAGATAATTTTGGAGAAGGTATGATTGATGGCAGCTGGGCAGCAGGCAGTGAAGCAGGGACTGTCCCAACCCAGGGTCCCTCTGCTGCTCCTCTGGGGTGAGGGGCGCCAGGGAAGATGGGAATGTCCCCTAGGAGCAGCAAGCTGGGCAGCAGGGAATCACAGCAGACTGTAAGGGCTCAGCCCATGCTTACATCTCCTGTTTGCCTGACCGCCCACAGGGCAGCTTGCCCTTCTTGTAGAAGAAATAGAGGATAGCACCGAGCAGAGCCAGGGCCAGGATGCACACAATCACAGCCACGATGACCACGCCCTTGCTCTCCTGCTCCGGCCGCTTTTTCTCTATGGCACAAAGATCCTTGGAGTCACTCCCTGCCCCGGGCTGCGACATGGCCATCACAGCCCAGCCCAGGATGACAGAAGATGAGCCACTACTCACCTCTCAGCAGGGCTCCCTGGCGGGGGAATGGGGCAGAAAGGGGGCCAGGCCCTGTTTTCTCGCCAGGCCCGGCTTACCTGGGGAGGTGCTGTTGGCTCTGGCATGAGGACTGAGACTGACTGTGGAGGTGCTGGGGCCAGCAGCTGTGCTGGAGTCTGGTGTGAGGGTGGTTAAGCCAACTGGGAGGCAGAGGGGAGTTAGGAGAAGCTCACGTTAATGCCCGCATCTGGGCACGCCCTGCCATCCTCTGCAGGGAGACGGCCCTCACCCCGCATCAGGAAGATGGTGGTGGTGTTTCTGCCCAGGGAGTTGGAGGCCGTGCATTGTACGCCTGTCTCCAGCAGCTCTGGGGTCACAAGGACACTCAGGGTGCTCAGTACTCTCTGTGGGTCTTGGTCGTCTTGTTTGCTTTCCTATGAGGAAGGAGACAGCTCAGGAGGGTTGGAGCAGGGAGGTTCTCCAGCATTCACCATGCGAAACCTGGGCAGGGGTTCATCAGAGCCGGGCCTGCTCACCATGCCCTTGACATTCCAGGAGATGATGGGCCGAGGGTGCCCGGATGCCTCACAGGACAGATTCTGCATTGTGTCCTCTTTCACCCACACTCTCCTCTCTTTTACTGCCATCCAGGGGGGCCCTTGGGTAGATCGGGGAGAGTGTGGGCACACACCTAGTTAGCCAACTTCCTCCTCCCTCAGGAGCTCCCAGGGCTTCAGGTGGCTTTTTGATCTCAAACAGCTCAAAAGCACCCAACTTGGGGTGACTTGGTCTCTGCCCCAAGGGCCTCACCAAAAATGGCTACATTGACCAGCTGTGTGCGGTTCAGGCCAGGTACACTGGGCACAGATGCCACGCAGCGGTAGCCGCCCTCTGCCTCCCGTTTCAGGTTGAGTAATTGAAGTGTAGGCCCTTCTTCCAGCATCTGGCCTGTCTAGGGGGAGAGGCAGGTCAGAGGGTCTGAGAAGGAGCAAGCTGTTGTCACCCACAGTCGCAGACTCCCCGGGTACCTTTTCTCTCAGCCACTGGAACTTGAGGGCCTGGTTACTCTCTGCCTCACAGGTCAGTGTGAGGCTGCCGCCTTCCTGGGCCTCGGGGGCTGCGGGGCTCACTCGAACATCCGACACATCTGGGGGCACAGCAGTGATGTCAGCCTGGGCAGGACAGGGCCAGTTCCATCTTGATCCAGCCAGGTCCCCCTGTCCTGGGCCCCCCAGCGCCTCACAGTTCACCAGAAGCTCCTGGGTTTCACTTGACAGTGATGTCATGTCTTCCAAGTCCAGGCTCTGACACTGGTAGTCCCCGCTGTGCTGTTTCTGAGCAGGCTCCAAGACCAGGATGCCGTTGTCAGGAGTTTCCTGTTCCTCCATCTCTTTGGTGCTCGGGTTCTGGGGGAGGAAACGGGTGAGCAGAGTGTGTCCCTCCACTCCCCTGCATCCCCGCCTGCACCCTCTGCACTCAACCTGGAGGCCTCCACACCTTCTTGCTGATGGTGAAGTGGGGCGCAGGGTTGCCATCAGTCAGACACCTGATTTCCACGTGGTCCCCTTCCTTCAGCGTCCCCACAGGCTCCACTTCCAACCACACCCTTTCTGCGGGGTCTGCATGGGCCAAGGAGGTTGTTCTCAGCCCTGAGGCTGGAGGGGCAGGGGCCGACAGGCGTCTCCACCAGGCCCACCCCAGCAAGCAGAGGGCTAGCTCAGTACTTACAGAAAACGGGGACAGTGACTTCCCTAGATTCTTTCATGTGGTTTCCACTGGGCAGCCGGTAGCTGAGTTCACAGTAAAACTGGGCATCCTTATCTTCCTTCACCAGCTGTGCCTTCAGGATGCTCTGCAAGGTGTATAAGCCGCTCGACTCCACAACCTGTGATGACTGAATGTGGATGCCTGGACAGGGTTGGAAGGAGCAGGGCTCAGTCTCAGCCACACCCTATGGTCTCCAAGAGGGTTGGCAGGAGGCCATCTCAGGATCCCTGTCCTTTAGACAGGAGTGAAAGTGCACACTTGTAATCCCAGCAGTCTAAGAGGCTGAGACAGGAGGATTGCATATTAGAGCATAGTCTGGGCAACTTAGTGACTTAGTGAAATGCTGCCTCAAAATAAAAATGAAAAAGTTAGGGATGTGTGTAGTTCAGTGTGAAGACTTGGTTCAATCGCCAGTACCATAAAAAAAAAAAAAAAAAAAAAAAAAAAGAGAGAAAGAGAAAGAAAAAAAGAAAGGCCCTTGTCCCCATAGAGGACCAAGATCAAATGCAAGGAGTTAACTCTTGAAGTCAGCATTTTTACTGCTGGGTATCTACTCTAGACATACACAGACACACAGCACACGTACAAGGGTGACAAGGGTGTGGGCCAGGAGGGTCAAAGTGATGAATAAAATAAGAGGCTGAGGGGTGGCTCAGGGTAGGGCATAAGCTTAGCATGTGCAAGGCCCTGGGTTTGATCTCCTCACCCCAAATAACCAAGGTGAGTAGAAAAATGAGAAACACTGTGAAACACTAGCAGGAAAACGGTTAACTAAATATCATAATATACACAGTCTGCAAAACTGAGTAGTAGACAAAGTGAGCAAGTACATCTAAATAGACTGATCTGGAAAGATGACACAAAATAAACTGTATAGCAGAGTGCACCACACATTACCGCTGAGGTCAGGGTTTCTCCAGCTCAGCACTATTGATGTTCTGGGCCAGAATTAATTCTTTGCGGTAGGGCTGACCTGTGCAATGCAGGCTGTTTAGCAGCGTCTCTGGCCTTTACCCACTGGTGTCAGAAGCACTCCTGGACTTTGACAACCAAAACACCTCTAGACCACCAAGTGTCCTGGTGTCAGGGGCAGTGCAAAATCACCACTGAAGCCAGGCATGGTGGTGCACACCTGTAATCCCAGCACTCAGGAGGCTGAGGCAGGAGGATCACTGTGAGTTTGAGATCAGCCTGGGCTACAAAGTGAGTTCAAGGCCAGCCTGAATAGATAGTGAGACCCTGTGTCAAAAAGACAAAAAAAAAAAAAAAAGAAAAAAAAAATCACCACTGATCTATGTTTCTAGAAATCCGTTTATATGTCACTCAGGAGGCTGAGACAGAAGGACCATGAATTTGGGGCCAGACTGGGTTTGTAGCAAGTTCAAGGCTGGCCTGAACTGCAAAGCAAGATACTGTCTCAAACTACACACACACACACACACACACACACACACACACACGCCTTGAATTATAGAATAGGAATGGGAAAGTGACAAGCTTGGCTCTAATATGCCAATCCTTAAGCACAGAGCCCAAAATAACTCAGTTTTGATTACCTTCTATACTTTTTCTGCAACAATTATAATTGTTGTGTTTTTGCTAATAGAACTATGTGTTTAGATGTACTCTTAAAATTTCCTGAGCTGGGGATATAGTTTAGTGGCACAGCGCCTGCCTGTCAAGCACAAGGTCCTGAATTTGATTCCTGATACCCCATCTAAAATTATTTTGTCTAGTTTTGACTCCTTTAATTTTTTTTTTTTTTTTGACACAGAATCTTGCTATGTAGTTCAGGCTGGCCTTGAACTCACTATCTAACCCAGGCTGGCCTCAAACTTAAGGTGATCCTCCTGCCTCAGCCTCCTGAGTCCTAGGATTACAGGTGTGTACCACGACACCTGGCTCTTTGATTTTGAGAAATAGAAAGTATAGAAAAGTACTAAGAGGGGCTAGGGATTTAGCTAAGTGGCACAGCACCTGCCTGGCAAGCATGAGGTCCTGAGTTTGATTTCTGGTACCCACCCCCCCAAATAAAGAAAAGTACTAAGGGCCGGGGATTTAGCTCAGTGGTGTAAGTGCCTGCCTGGCAAGCACGAGGTTGTGAGTTCAATCCCTGGTACCAAAAAAAAAAAAAAAAAGTACTAAGAATAACGTCAAAGACATATGTACAATTTTAATAACTTCGTGTGTGCTCTTCAATTTTATGAATGAATAAAATGAATTCAGCACCAAATAACACACACACACACACACACAGACCTGGGCATGGTGGCCCATGCTTGTAATCCCAGGACAGTGGGAGCCTGAGGCAGCCTGGGTAACTTGGGGATTTAGCAAGGCCCCGTGTGAAAGCCAAAAAGGGACTGGGATGTAGCTCAGTATGAAGGCTGTGGGTTCATTCCTCAGTACTGAAAAAAAAATTAATTTGTATTTGGGAGTAAATACACAGAAATAGGCCTAAAAGAACCTACTAACTGATCATAGCAGAGGTTACGTCTGAGAAGGGTCTGGGGCAGGAAGGGATGCCTAGCTTTTCTGTAGAGTTTAAATTCTTATGAAATAGCCGGGCGTGGTGGCGCACGCCTTTAATCCCAGCACTCGGGAGGCTGAGGTAGGAGAAGCGTTGTGAGTTCGAGGCCGGCTTGGGCTACAACGTGAGTGCAAGGCCGGCCTGAGCTACATAGTGCAACCCTACCTCAAAAAACTAGGGCTGGGAGTTTGGCTTAGTGGCTTAAGCACCTGTCTGGCAGGTGTGAGGCTGTGAGTTTGATCCCCAGTGCCGAAAAAAAAAAAAAAATTCTTATGAAAATATTAGCTGTCATCATGCATACACTTTCTTTTTAAAGTAAAAGCTACAAGGAAAGGTAAAGTGGCCCCTGTGCGGCACCACAAGCAGAAAGGACCACTCACGGTTCTTCTCCTCCTTCAGGGCCTGCCTGTTCTTGTACCAGATGACCTGAGGGAGGGGGTATCCATTCCTGCCCATACAGGTGGCAACCTGACAAGGACAGGGTGTGAGTGAGCCAAGCCCCACCCTAGCCTTGCACCCACTCGCCGCCTGGCACCCCCACGCAGCTCACCTCCTGTGGCTCCTGGCTGTTCACGGAGATGCCCTTGGTACTGATCTGGATGGTTGGCTCTTCTGGAGCTTCTACAAGGGAAGGGAAATGAGCAGGAGCCGTGGACCCACTTCCACGACCCACACCGCCCCAAAGGCAAGAACGGGGTGGAGGCACTCACTGTAGACTCGGAGCTGGATACGGTGCTCCCTGGACCGAGGGCGCCTGCTCTGACACAGGAAGACGCGCTCGTCGTGGGGGCCAACTTGAGCCACGGCCAGAGTGGTCCCTGGGCCCTGGAGGCTGAGGCGGTGTTGGTACTCACCCGGTTCGCTCTGGCCTTGGCCCTGGCGCACACGGAAGATGGGTGTTCGCTTCTCCTTGTGGACCTGGGTGGAGAGGACAGAGAGGCGAGGGTGCTGGGGCCACCTGGGGGCCGAGCCTCCACCTCCACCCCTGCCCGTGGAGCCCTGGCACTCACAACAAACCAGTCCACATGGCTGAGGTTGCCTGGGGCGTCCAAGGGGCACCTCAGAAGGGCCGTGCTGCCCACTTCCACCTCCACCAGCTCGGGTGTGGGCTGCTCTGCCTCTCCAGGCACACCTGGGGTGAAGGAGGGGGCACCCCAGCAGCTGTGTCAGCTCTAACTGCTCTTCGTCGCCTCCCACCTCTCACTGCAGCTGTTTGGCCACCAGGAAGGTCTAGAGAAGGCCTAGAGAAGGTCTTGCCCTGTCCTAACACCCAATGTCACCACCCGTCCTCTCCAGTGCAGGGGATCCCTGGTGCTTGGGCAGAGACTGAGTACTGGGCACCTGCTGGCAGAGGGGTAGAGGGGCAGAGGGCAACGCAGGTCCAGGGCCAAGAGGAAGGCCCCTTTCCTCCCGGGCCGCCACTCCTGCTCTCTGAGTGAGCTCACAGCGTGAGAATGCAAGGCATGTGCCAGGCTGGGCACACAGGCCCCTTTGTGTCTCACCCCCAGTGCAAGACGTCACTACTCTACCCTTTGCTCCCCAAGTTTCCTCCCCAAGTCTCCCAGAAGACCCAGTGGGCAACTGCGGCCAGAAACTCCCATCTCATACTCTCAATGAACATTCTGCCAACTGGGAATCTGGTAGTATGGAGGGGTCAGAGTCTCCCCCAGGGGTCAGTCATGGCCAGGCAGTGGGCAGGAGTGATGTCAGTGGTGCCAGCATGCTGCCAGCTCTGAGGAGGTGATGTCACTCAACACCATCTGCCTGGACCCTGGGAAGCCCGGTTGTCCTGGGCTAGCTCCCAAGCAAAAAGGGCAGGCACAGTGGTCTTCGACCAGGAGCAGAGGCCTTGGGTCCCTGACTCTGTTTCCCCAGAGCTAGGAGGCAGGATGGGGTTGGACCTGGTACAGCATGGCACTCAATTTAGACCTTTCCCTGGAAATGAGGTTAGTCCGGGAGGCAGGAGGCTGCAGTACCCCAGAGATGTGGTTGGCAGGGCCTGAGCACGGGAAATGGGCAATGCCCAGTCTTCCTCTCCCCAACCCGACATCGTCTGGGACTGGAGTGAGGAGCCAGGAGGAACGCGCCACGCTGCTGCGGGCCCTAAGCTCGGAGGTGCCCTGGCTCTCCTCCACCTGAGCATGGTCCCCCAAATAAGTCTGCAGGCGCTTTCACTCTCGAAATCCTCCATCTCTCGTCTCTGCCACCTGTGATCCTGTCACACACACACCCCAACCCCGGGAGGTGCCAGGAGTCCCACACCGCCCGCAGTCACTGCCAACGCCCAACCGGGCGGGAGCGCGTCCCTCCGCCTCCCGCTCACCTCCAGCCTGGCGCGCGGCCCGGACGGGGGGAGGGGGCGGCGCACCCCTAGAACTAGGGAAGCTGCCTTTTTCAGCAACAGGCAGGAGCGGGATCCGGGGCTGGAGATGCGCCCTAGCTGCGCCTCCCGCTCAGGCTACAACTGCGGGTCCCCAGGGTGAGCACCTGCAGGGAAGACTCCCCCGACGCCCCCCCCCCCAGGCTCGGCTCCACCCCTTCCCGCTAGTGGTCGCAGCCTCCTCCCTGCCTCCCGGGATACTGTAGGATTCGGGCTGCAAACTGGCTGCAAGAGTTGCACGCGCGCAAGACGCCCGGGACCGAGGACACGGGCAGGGTGAGAGCCCGCAGGGGCGCAGAGCCTCGACCCCGCCGAGCTTCAGGCGCTGCTCCTCGCATACTTGGCCGGAGACCTCGGCCCGACTGCTGCGGGGCACGGATCCCCAAGAACTCACTCACCCGTGGCGCGGCGATCGCAGTAGCACAAGGCGAGCAAGAAGGCGCAGACTAGCTTGGGCAGCCCCATGCTTCCCGGCCGAAGGGCGAGAGCCAAGTGAGCAGCTCGCGGCTGTCGGGGGCTGACGTCAGGGGGGCGGGGGAGGGGGCCCCGCGCCGCCCGCCCCGCCCTGCGTAGCCCCCCGCCCCCGCCCCACGAGCCTCAGCCCTAAGGGGCGGGACCGGCGCTGGCCCGAGCTGCGCCCGGGAGCGCGACCGGAGCAGGCCGGAGCAGCCATTCAGCCTCCAGCTTGGGAAGGCAGAGGGGGCAGTGACAGGTGTCTTAGAGCCGGCCTGACTGACTGGCCAAGGCGGCAGCGACGAGTTGGCCCAGATGCCCAGCGTTGCCGCAACAGCAGCACCCACCCCGCGCAGCCACGCCAGCCCGTGTCGCCTTGGGGGACCTCCTGCTGGAGGAATAACGGACCAGTCTCGATGTCCCCGGTGGGGGCTTCCCATTCAGGCTCCACTGCCCTACCACAGAGCAATCGGGGCGGGCCTTGGTCACTTCCCAGAATGATTGCTCCTTTGCGGCTGCCGCCGGTCTGGCACTACCCCCAGCCTCCTCTCAGTCCTGGCAGCTCAGGAAAGGAACCGTGCGCCAGGTACCACAGATCCAGAGGTACCTGCAGGGGGAGTGCAGACAGTGCCTTCCGAGCAAGTCAGCCTTGGCCTAGAGAAGGGAGGAAAAGGCAGGATTCACAGGTCCAGGATATTCACGCTTGTCCAAGCCACAGCCTGAGAATTTGGTTCCTGCCCTCTTCACTCCTTGAGCCTGCCCTGGGACTGTCTCCCCTCACCTGAACGAAGAAAACAGAAGGGCGAGTTTATGGATGCAGAGTCCCCGGCTTCACCCTCAAAAGTGCTTTGCTCACCCTGATGCACAAAGGGACCCTGCAGCACTATTGTCCCCCAGCTCCTTCCGAGACCCTATTGGCTGAAGCTTAGCCAGTGGAGGAGGGCTGCATGGAGGGCATAGATCCTGCTGCTGCTGCTGGGTATCTGTGCCTGAGCTGGCTTTGCCACGGGGCAAGCTGGCAAACCCCAACTCCTCTCTGGGTCTTCCAGCCTCTTGATACAACAGAGGAGGGTGGCTCTTGCCTCACAGAGACCATAGCACCCTGGCTTTGTGAAAGGGGCCCTGTCTGCTGGAACTCAGTCCCCCAAAGAGGGTCTGCATGGATTTGGGGTAGAGGTCTGTCATCCAGCAGGCAGCCATCCTGCTGGCTGGGGGAGGAGCAGGGTGAGGCCAGGAAGCCAGAGATGGCTGGGTGACTTGAGATAATGCTCTGATGACGCAGAGATGACTGGCAAACTGCATCAGCCTTGTCTTTCAGCCTTCTGACCCCTCCTCCCTGTCCATTAGTCTCCAGCCAGAGGCCAAGCCAAGCCAGTCAGGCCAGAGCCCTGGAGCCTGAGGGGAGAGAGCAAGAGGAGGACCAGGACTCCAGGCCCCTCAGGGTGAATGTATGGCTTTGGCTTGGGGCCCAGAGCTTGGAGCTGACTGGAATGGATGCACGTGCTTGACTGCAGGGCAGGACTGAGAAAGGCTGAAGGATGTTTGCCCTAGCGGGCCAAGAGCTGGGCACGGAGCAGCTTCTCAGCCCTACCCCCTCCTTTTCACTTAACACCATTAACTAATCATTTTCTTCTCTGGTGGCCTGAAAACAAAGTCAGCTAACCACCAAGGACAGTCAGTTCTGAATTCTTCTTCCGTCCTTAGGAGACATAAAGCCAGGTGGGGGTTGGAGGAGCTTCTGCAGTGAAAGGGAAATAAGATTAGAGCCCAGGTTGACAGCCACTCCCCTGGATGGTCCCAGCAAACAAGCACAGAGATTGTCCTTTAAAACAGCCAGTAACCTAGAGCTGGGATAGAGTGGGTGGGAGAGGTCAGGAGGCCCAGGGTTTAGGGATGGTTCCCTGGAGGGAGCATTTTGGGATTCCAAACCAAAGTGGGGTCAGGACCTAGGAGAGGATTCAGAGGTGACCGGAAATGGGAAGGACAGGAGTGAAGGCAGGAGAGAAGGGCGGGAGGTAGAGGGTATCTCCTTCAGGTCCTCTAAGATGCAGTGGTTTGAGCTGCCAGGGCAGCAGCAGGAAAGAGAAGGTGGCGGCAGCAGAATTCTCAGCAAGTGAGGATTGAGGCTCAGCAGCAGGGGATGGAGAGGATGGGCAGAGACGGGCCTGACACCTGGCAAAGACTCAAGCACCTGGCCTGGTGGGAGCAGCCTTGCCCAGGTGTAGGCCGAGGCCGGAAGAGGAGGCCTCTGGGGGCAGAGTCCTAATCCTCTGCCTCATTTTCCTCTGGAGGGGGCGGGACTGTTGCTTTCCTCCACCCACACGGGTGGGCACCCAGGCTACCAGAAATAAGACCTTCCTGTGTGGATGCCCCGTGTGTCTCTCTGGCAGGTTTGACCATGGGCAGAGAAACTGAGGCCGGGAGTGGTCCTGGTCTTCCCCATTTAAAATGGTGGGGCCCTCCACTAGTTTAAGTGGGAGAGAGGAGAGTCGGCAGTAGGACTCGCCAGGAGTTTGGAGCTCAGAGCTTCTCTCAGGCCTTAGAGGGCACCTTCTGGTGCAGGGGCTGTATGGTATCGGGAGGATGTAAGAAGGTCAGGCTGGGCTGAGGAAGAGGAAGGAAGCTGAGAAAGACATTTGCAGCTGCAAAGAGAAGAAGGTGGAGTGGAGTGGGGGTGGCCCAGCAATCTTGGCAACTATGAGTCTTGGGAACCCCCTAGCCTGGCCAGAAAACAGGATCCACCCTGGGTCCCATTGGAAGGCTCTTCCAGAGTCGGGGTCTGACTGGCAGGTGATTGTGCTGAGGAGTGAGAAACGGGGAGGAGGGGGTTCGGGGGTGGGGCGTGTTACTGCTGAGAACATCCTAGGGCCAGGAAACCGGATACTGGAGGGCTGAGTGGAAGATATGGGGGAAGAGATTGAATGGGGGGAAGCACCCCCGCTCTTGGCTCCCGACACAGTCTCACCCATGTCCTTGCACCTGCCGCAGGACAGAAGGAAGGAGGCGCATTCAGGATGGAGGTGTGCCTCGGCGGCACCATGGGGGGGGGGGAGGGCTGGGGGATGGGCTATTTTTAAACTTGGAAAAACCCTGAGTGAGTTCGTCCCCACCCTGGAAACTGCAAAGGCCCCATTGTGCAGGGGTCTGGAGAAGGGGGAGCGGGGAGTAGTGGCACAAAGGCCAGGCTTATGCTGGAGCCGGCAGGGGGAGTGCAGACTGGGGGAGGGGCGGCTGCCCAGCTGGCCTAGTGAACTCAGGGTCGGGCTAGGCCGGGCTTGGGGTGATGCTGGGGGTGGAGCTCCACCCTCACAAACCCCCTGTTGGGGAGCTGAGGTCTCTGGCATCCAGTGGCGCTTCCTGGGGAGGGGGCTGATGGTGGGATTCCCTCTGCCTGGCTTTCCCAGGAACTGCAGGGTCGGTTCCCAGGCTTCCAGCATTCCCGGGACTCCCCTGGGAGTTGTCGGCCTCTCCTCTCCGCCCCTTGCCTGCCAGGGAGTGGGGGGTGAGCAGGAGAAAGAGGATGTGGGTGCGTGAGGACTCTTCCTGGGGACTAGGGACTCCACGGGAGAGCAGGAGCGGTGACAGAAAGGGTCCCAGCTTCCCATCCTAGCCCTAGCCCCAGTCCGGCCCTCTGGTCCCCGACCCGAGGGGCCTCTGGGCGCGCGCCAGCCCACCTGCCTGACCTCCGCGCCCCGCGCCCGCGTGCACCGGGCTTCGGTGGCGGTGGGAAGGCGCCAGCGCTGGGCTCCTCGGGGAGCCCCGACTCCTGCTCCCCCAGTCCTACCCGGCGGAGGCCGGGGGAGGCGGGGCATCCGGCCGCGCATCAACTCAAACATTACCATAAATGCTCAGGCTGCTGCGGCGGGCTCGGGCGGGGACCCTGGGGCTCTCCGGAAGCCCCGAATCCGGTCTCCAGGCCTTTCCCAGCTTGGCCCCTACTGTGATTCAGTCTGTCTCTTCCGGTCATCCTCTGCAAAAGATGGTGGTGGGGGGCATTGGTGAAAGAACAGGCGACGGAGAAGGCAGGGGTCGGGTCCTCCGTGGACAGTGTGGCTGTGTGACCCCAGGTCTTGAAAGAGTGGGGCCCTACCCTACGTGTAGGATTCCAGGATCGTTGCAGGGGTCATCGTCTGTGAGGGACCCACAAGGGGGTGGCTGTGATTTTCTGAGTCTCAGTAATCTCTGGCCTCAGGGTCCCTAGTTCTCTTTCTGCTTCCCAGACTCCAGCCTATTCTTGGAAAATGGAGGGAGGTAGAAGCAGGGCAGGACACTGAGAAATGACACCTCTCCCCTTGGGGGATTTTCACATCCGGGCCCCCAAAATAACCACCACCCTGGGAGGGGAATGTCCCCAGGGGGATGCTCTGTTTAAGTTTGACTTTGAGCTGTTCCTGAAGGAAGGCCAGCTGGCCTCGGGTGGGGAGGCTGTGGGAACCAGGAGTGCGGGAGTACAGTGCTGCGTGCAGGGCTCCAGGTTCCTCTCCTCCTGAAGGAGCCTCATGTATTTGCTCTGCCCTCAACTTTGAGCAAGTCAGGAGAGAGCCTGGGCTTCCTTGGGGTGGGAGGTGTAGAGGTGAGAGCGATACAGGGAAAAATGTAACTCCCAACCTGCTCAATGTCAGGTATACCGAGTTTGTGTTCCCCAAAATCAAAGAATGAATTCTAAGGAACAATGGCAGTTAGTAGCAAAAATTGGATAGCAGTAGTTCCTGAGAGGCAGGAGGGGACCCAAAAGTGAGTTGCCATAGAGCCCACCTCTCTGATAATGTTTCGCAGAGCAAAATCACAAGCTGCAGCCGGGTGTGGTGGTGCACGCCTTTAATCGCAGCACTCGGGAGGCTGAGGTAGGAGGAGCATTGTGAGTTTGAGGCCAACTTGGGCTACAACGCGAGTGCAAGGCCGGCCTGAGCTACATAGTGCGACCCTGCCTCAAAAAACTAGGGCTGGGAGTTTGGCTCAGTGGCTTAAGTGCCTGTCTGGCAGGTGTGAGGCTGTGAGTTCAATCTCCAGTGCCAGGAGGGGGAGGGGAATCACAAGCTGGGTACAATGTGGATCAAATTATGATCAACCAATAAGATTACAAGTATAGCCACTTAGGTAATACTGATCCAGGAGCGAAGCGGGTCTTGTAGCAAGGGTACATGGAAAGGACAAAGACATTTTTAGGAAGAGAGGGGTCCAGAGATTCTGGTTACACCTGGGAGACTGATGTCTGTCTAGACTTTATTGGACCAGATGATATCAATTATAGTATAATCTTTAATTTATTGTTTAGCTCTTGGGCAGGCGTGTAGGCCTGATCATTCCATCCTTATCTTGAGGCCTGGCCTTAGACAGATACCCCTCCAGCCACAGTTGCAATGTGTTCCCATCTCCTGCACTGACCTCCTCGAGGGCTCAGCCCTGTCTGACTGCCTAGAATATTTCTACCTGACTTAGCTGTCTATAATAAAAAGAAGAGCAGGACTGAGACCTGCCCTCCTGCACCCTACAGCCTGCTGTAGGAACTTGAGTAGTGGAGAGTTTGTAGGATTTGGACCCATGGGAGCCAGGTCAGATGGTGGCCCCTTCCCTTCACAAGCCTGGCTTGTGGAAACTGCTTCTTTAACTTTGGCTTCATGCCAAAGGAACCACAAAAGGACTGGAAGCTTCGGGACAGCCTTGCTCCCTGATTAGCTGGTCCCTGGCAAGTGAGCTGACAAGGACTGTTCAAAGGCCCATGACAATGCCCTGACCAGGGCAAGACAAGAAGCCATACTTATCTCGTGTTGGCCACAGTGCTTTATAGCTTAGAGCTTTCACTTAAGGGTCATTTTTGTGGCCAGTGTTTATCTTTACAACAACAAAACAAGGAAACTGAAACTCAAAGTTACAAGATCTGCACAGCACAGGAAGCAATGAATTGAGTGGAAAGCCAGCTCACAGAATGGAGATTACCCAAGAGTGCACATCTGTGATTCTAGCACTCTGGAGGCCGAGGCAGGAGTACAAATGGCGTAGAATTATATTACAACATCGTTAGTTATCAGGGAAATGCAAACCAAAACTATACTGAGATTCCATTTCACCCTGGTCAGAATGGTTATCACCAAGACCACAAAAATGTACTGCTAGCTAAGATGTCGGGTGGGAGACTCTTCTACACTGTTGGTGAGGATGTAAATTAGTACAGCCATCATGGAAATCAGTATGGAGGTTTCTTAAAAAACTTAAGGTGAATAGAAGTGCCTATGACCCAGCTATACCACTCCTGGGTAAACACCCAGAGGCAGCATACTATAAACATATTGTTATGGTTTAGATCTAAAGTGTCCTCCAGTTTGACATGGTGATGCCCACCTGTAATCTCAGCACTCTAGGAGACTGAGGCAAGAGGACGCAAGTTGGATTCCAGCCAGCACAAGTTAGTGACACAGCCAGACGGTGCCTCAAAATACAATTTTTTAAAAAGCAGGGCATGTGGCACATGCCTATAATCCCAGCACCTTGGAAGCTGAGGCAGGAGGATTGCTGTGAGTTTGAGGCCAACCTGGACTGCAAAGTAAGTTCAAGTCCACTCTGAATTACATAGCAAGACCTTACCTGAAAAAACAAAAACAACCAAAAAAAAAAAAAAAAAAAAAAAAAAAAAAAAAAAAAAAAAAAAAAAAAAAAAAAAAAAAAAAAAAAAAAAAAAAAAAAAAAAAAAAAAAAAAAAAAAAAAAAGGCTACAGACGTAACTTGGCGCAAATGCCCTAATACTGCCAAATCAATCAATCAGCCCTCAAAAAATTTCAAGAAGTCTCAAGTGTTCAGTGGATGGACTTTTACAAGGTGATTGGATCAGAGGATTAATCCTCTGATGAGATCAAAATTGAATGGCATTACTGGGAGGTGATGCAAACAGGAGGTGGGGCCTATTTGAAGAGAATAACCTTGGGTACAATATTTGGTCTCTGGTCCCTTTTCCTTTTCTCTCCTTCTCTTTCCTGGCTGCTATGAGGTGAGGTGGGAAGCTTTCTTCATTGTTCCCTTCCCCCATGATGTTTCTGTGTCACCACAGCCTAAAACAATGGAGCCCAGCTGGGCATGATGGCACACACCTATAATCCCAGTACTCAGGAGGCTGAGGCAGGAGGATTGCTGTGAGCTCAAGTCCAACCTGAACTGCATAAGGAGACCCTGTCTCAAAAATAAAAATACAAAACAAAACAAACAAACAGAAAGCAATGGAGTCAGTAGACCATGGACTGAAACCACTGAAACTGTGAGCCAGAATAAGCCATTCCTCCTCTAAGGTATTCTTCTCAGGTATTTGGTATCAGTAACTAAAAGCTAACTAACATACCTGCATACCCATATTAAATTACAATAGCCATTTATGAAAATCAGCCTTGGTCCTTGTCAACAAATGGATAAAGAAAATGTGGTGAATATACATGATAGAATATTATTCAGCCACAAAGAAGAAGAAAATCATGTCACTGGCAGGAAATGACTGGAATTAGAGATTATCATGTTAAGCAAATTAAGCCAGATTCAGAAAGAAAAGCATCACATATTTTCTCTCATGTGAAATCTAAGGGAAAAAAGATGACATGAAAGTAGAAGAGCACAGATATCAGAGAGAGGGTTACAGGAAGATGAGGTATGATTGAACTATGTTATATGCATGCATGAAAACATCACATTGAAAACCAGCACTGTGTAATTAGTAAGCACTAACCAGGCATGGTGGCAAATGCTTGTAATATGAGCACTCTGGGACACTGACAGAAGAGAGCCACAGGTTCAAGCTCAGCTTGAGCAACTTAGCAACTTAGTGAGAGGCTGTCTTTGTTTTTGCTTTGTTTTTTTGAGGCAAAGTCTGGCTTTGTTGTTCAGACTATCCTTGAATTCACTATGTAGCCCAGGATGGCCTCAAGTTTGGGATGATCCTGATGCTCCTCCTGCCTCAGCCTCTTGAGTTTTAGGCCTACAGGCATGTACCCCATGCCTGGGTAAAATAAAAAAACAATTTAAAAAGGGCTAGGGATGTAGCTCAGGGGTAGAACACTGCTGGGTTTGAGTCCTATGACTCTCCCCAAGGATAGTCACACAATTTGGAAAAATATAGACAAAAAATGGAAAATAAATAAATGAGAATAGCTAGACTAATAAAAGAGTTGCATGCCCTTGGGTTGGGCAGGGTAGCACTTCTGTAGTACCAGCTATGAGGGAGGCTGAAGCTGGCTGATCTCTTGAGACCAGGAGTTTGGGCCAGCCTGGGCAACACAATGGTCACAAACAAACAAAAAAGAGGTAACCGGGTGTGGTGGTGCACTCCTGTAATCCCAGCACTCAGGAGGCTGAGGCAGGAGAATTGTTGCGAGTTTGAGAGCAGCCTGGGCTACAAAGTAAGCCCGAGGTCAGCCTGAACCGTATAGTGAGACCCTGTCTCAAAAAGACCAAAAAACAAAACAAAACAAAAACAAAAAAACCCACATGATTTAAAGTTACATAGCCTGTGAGTGATGGAACATTTTTTTTTTTTTTTTTTGGCACCGCGGCTTGAACTCACAACCTCGCGCCTGCCAGGGCAGGCGCTTAAGGCACTGAGCCAAACTCCCGGCCCTGGTTTTTTGAGGCAGGGTCGCACTATGTAGCTCAGGCCGGCCTTGCACTCGTGTTGTAGCCCAAGCCGGCCTCGAACTCACAACGCTCCTCCCACCTCAGCCTCCCGAGTGCTGGGATTAAAGGCGTGTGCCACCATGCCCGGCTTGTGATGGAACATTTCTGAGAATTGTGTTAAATCTCACATTATGTAACATTTACAGTTTTAACCCTTTTCTTCTTTTGAGATAGGGTCTCGCTATGTAGTTTAGGCTGTCTTGAAGTCACTGTGCAGCCCAGGCTGGCATTGAACTCACAGCGATACACCTCCTGCCTCAGCCTCCCTAGTGCTGGGGTTACAGGCATGTGTCACCGTGTCTGAGTATTTCCAGATTTTTAAAATCATCCAAGGAACTAAACTGTGAAGGAATAGTTACCTAACTCCAAAGCCAGTGCATTATACTTGTGATTTTTGTAGCCGAATTAAGAACTGAATCTTGCGGTATAAACAGGAAGTGCAGCAGGGACTCAGAAGTAGACCTGGGGCTTGCACTGGCCAGGAATTGTGCAGGCTCCAGTGAAAGTCATATTTAGACAGAGGAGGAGTGAAGAATGGTCATTCCAGGCCAGGGAAACCGCAGGAGCAGAAAGGGAGGGAAGCAAGCAGAGGAAGAGATACATTCAGTGACACCTGCAGATCCTCCATATGAGAAGCTGGGAGCAGCCCTCTTGCTAGAAGACTGGGTTGGCCAGGAGGCTATGAAACTTGTCTCGAAATTGTATTTGTGTGACAAGCCCTCTGCTTTCGTTCCCATTGTATGTTTACTTGGAGGCCTTGAGAGAGTTTCAACTGCACCACCGAGCCTCCACACCACCTTATGTGAACAGTTGGTGGCTAATGGAGAACTAGAACTCACACTAGAACTCCTGGCTAACTAGAAATTCAACATGGTAGAAGGTGCCTGCGTGGAAAACTTGGGTGGATGAAGTCGGGTTAGGTTATGGGAGGAATAGTTTGTATCTTAAGATAGGTTAGACAATGGGGAGCCACTGAAGATCCTTGAGCAATGGCAAAATGACGTGATGAAATTGGAATTTAGGTTTACAATGGTTTCTTCATTTCTCCTTGGCCCGAGAGCGCCCCCTGGTGCTCCTAGTTTGAACCGTTTCTCATTTTACGAGTCAGCGGGAGGGTGGAGTCTGCAGGATTGATGAATTGCTGAAGCCAGACTCTGGGGTGGGTCATCCCTCCTCATCCTGAGTCGCGACAGCACTGTGGCAAAGCTAGAGGTGACAGGCGGAGAAGGCTGGAAGTGGAGGGAGAGGACGTTGTAGTGGTTCTCTTCAGTGTCCTGTATGTTGCTTGTACCTTGGAATACAGCACAGACGTCAAGTAAACTAGACGGAGGTGGGGTGGGGAGATGGGATGGCAGGTGCTTGGGAGACACGCACTGTCACGGTGGGGACAAGGAAGTACTGCAAAGAATTAGAAGACAACGTGCCAGGCTGCAGATGTGCGGATGGGACAGTTACTTAACCCGTTCCGGGGTGGTCCGAAGCTTCCTGAAGAGTGACCTGAGCTCCCTGCTAAGGGTGGAAGGGACGTAGGGACCAGGGAAAGGATTGTGCACAGCTGTAGGCTGTGCTGCGCTGGGGACTGTTAGCAGTGGGAAAGTAACCTGCAGGAGGAGGAGGTTCGAGGGGCAATGAGGCTTGATTTGGGAAGATTTGTAAACCGCCATCTATGAGTTTTTATTTTTATTTGTTTTTGTCTCTTTGAGACAGGGTCTCACTGTGTGGTTCAGGTTGGCCCTGGACTCACTTTGTAGCCCAGGGTGGTCTCAAACTTGCAACAAGCCTCCTGCCTCAGCCTCCCAAGTGCTGGGATTACAGGAGTGCACCACCATGTCTGGCCACCATCTATTATTAACAGCACCAGAGTGTGTGAGAATGTTTTTCTTTTCTTTTTTTTTTTTTTTTTTTGTACCGGGGAGCGAACTCATGACCTCGTACTTGCCAGGCAGGTGCTTATGCCACTGAGCTAAATCCCTGGCCCCTAAGAAAATGGTTTTAAACAAAGATCACCAGCCAGTCCAGAGGGACAGAATCCAATGCCTTTTCTTTCTTCCTTCCTTTCTTCCTTTGCTTTCTTTCTTCCCTTTTTTTTTTTTTTTTTGCAGCACCGGGGGTTGAACTGACAACCTTGCACCTGCCAGGGCAGGCGCTTAAGCCACTGAGCCAAACTTCCAGCCCTGATCTTTTTTTTTTTTTTTTTTTTTTTTTTTTTTTTTGAGGCAGGGTCACACTATGTAGCTCAGGCTGGCTTTATGCTCACTTTGTAGCCCAAGGCGGCCTCGAACTCACAACCCTCCTCCTACCTCAGCCTCCCGAGTACTGGAATTAAAGGTGTGCGCCACCACGCCCGGTTGTTTTGTCTTTTTGAGACAGGGTCTCACTATGCAGTTCAGGCTAAATTTAAGCTCACTTTGTAGCCCAGGCTGGTCTTGAACTTGCAACGATCCTCTTGTCTCAGCTTCCTGAGTGCTGGAATTACAAAGTGTGCATCACCACGCCTGGCTAAAAAAGCATACAGCCATACAATTTCATCTCTTTTCTTTTCCTTCCATTTTTAAACCTCATTTTTTGGGGGATACTGGGGATTGAACTCAAGACCTCATGCTTGCCAGGCGGGTGCTCCCTAGCCCCCAAGGCCTTACTTTCTAAGATTCCATTTCCATCCTAGGTCCTGCTGGAGGCTAGAAACCTCCAGTCCCTTGTGGGAGGCTCCCTCCTGCTCTCGGCATGGCCATCTATTAGTCTGCAGTCACCCATAGGGACCAAACTCCTCTCTTGGCAGCCTCTTCTCCTTCCTCTGTCCAGCTTGAGGTGGGACAGAACACACTACCAAGGCCTCTGAAGATAACCCTTGTATCAATTCCACAAAGGGGAGCAGCTAAAAAAAAAAATTATTGGCCATTTATACTTTATCTTCTGAGAAGCATCTATTCATTCCAGTTGCCTATTTTTTATTAGATGAACTCATTTATTTTATACATTAAATTATGCAAGGAAAAATATTTGCAACTGCATAAAATGAATCACATTCTCATACTACTCAAACACCCAGCAGTGGTAAAAATAATGAACTGTAGAATGGGCCCCAGGATTTAATGCAAAAATACTGCACAGAAAAGTTTCAGGCTTCTAACTTCACTGAATCCAAAACTAAATGTGCTTCTTTATATTCCTCAGCTTCTTCCAAGTCTTTGTCACTTTCTTTTTTTTTTTTTTTTTTTTTTTTTGTGGTACCGGGGATTGAACTCACAACCTCGCACCTGTCAGGGCAGGCGCTTAAGCCACTGAGCCAAACTCCCGGCCCTGATTTTTTGAGGCATGGTCGCACTATGTAGCTCAGGCCGGTCTTGCACTCGCGTTGTAGCCCAAGCCGGCCTCGAACTCACAACCCTCCGCCTACCTCAGCCTCCCGAGTGCTGGGATTAAAGGCGTGCGCCACCACGCCCGGCTTTTTTGTCACTTTCTAATATTTGCTGAAGATCGGTATCCGCTGCCTCTAACCTGCGCTGACAATCTGGAACCATCATCTGGGACTCTTGCAGGTTCTCTGCCTGCTTTTCAATTGCATAATTTTCACCATCTTCAGCTTTCATTTTTTCAGTTTTTTCTTGTTGTTGTTCTCTTTCATACATCACTTTTTTTTTTTTTAATTTTGTGGCACCGGGAATTGAACTCACAGCCTTGTGCCTACCAGGCAGGCGCTTAAGCCTGCTGAGCCATACTCTCAGTCCTAATTTTTTGAGGCAGGGTTGCACTATGTAGCTCAGGCCGGCATTGCTCACGTTGTTGTCCAAACCGGCCTCGAACTCACAACATTCCTCCTACCTCAGCCTCCCGAGTGCTGGGCATCACTTTTTCTTTGACTAATCACTTCATCACGCTGGTCTTGATCTTAATCTGCCTCCCAAGCATCGGTTATGGCGCCCGGATGGGCAAGGAGTCGGCGGCACCCGGTGGCCCGCACGCATGCGCCAGTTGTCTGTTTTTTTGATTGAGTCTTTCATTTGGGGAGGAATCTACTTTTTTTGAGTTCTTTATATATTCTAGGTATTAGTGCTCTGTTTGAGGAGCAGCTGGTAAAGTTTTTTTTCTCATTCTGTAGGTTGTCTTCTTTTCATTCTCTTGGTTGTTTTCTTTGCTGTGCATAAGATTGTAATGTGACATAATCTCATTTGTTGATTCTCGAGTTATTTTCTCTTTCTTTCCTTTTTCCTTTTTCTTTTCTTTTCTTTTTTGGTACCAGGGATTGAACTCATGACCTCACGTTTACCAGACAGGCGCTGTGCCGCTGAGGTAAATGCCCAGCCTCCTTTTTTTTTCTCTTTTTTTTTTTTTTTTTGCGGCACCAGGGATTGAACTCACAACCTCGCACCTGTCAGACAGGCGCTTAAGTCACTGAGCCAAACTCCCGGTCCTGGTTTTTTGAGGCAGGGTCGCACTGTGTAGCTCAGGCCGGCCTTGTGCTCACATTGTAGCTCAGGCTGGCCTCGAACTCACAGTGCTCCCCTACCTCAGCCTCCTGAGTGCTGGGATTAAAGGCGTGGGCCACCACGCCCGGCTTCTTTTCTTTTCTTTTGAAACAGGGTCTCCTTATGTAGTTCATGCCGGCCTTGAACTCACTATGTAGCCCAGGCTGGCCTCCAACTCATAACGATCCTCCCACCTCAGCCTCCCAAGTCCTGGGATTATAGCTGTGTGCTAGCGTGCCCAACTTGGAGTTATTTCTTGTGCTGTTGGGGTTCTGATCAGAAAGTTCTTACCTGCGTCTATGTCTTCAGGAGTTTTACCCATTGTATTTTTCAGCAGATTGTTTGTGTTTTAATATTTAGATCTTTCAAGTCAGGTGTGGTGGTGCACATCTCTAATTCCAGCACTCAGGAGACTGAGGCAGGAGGGTTGCTGTGAGTTTGAGGCCAGCCTGGGCTACAAAGTAAGTTGAAAGCCAGCCTGAACCACATTGTGAAACCCAGTCTCAAAAAGACTAAATAAATAAATAAATAAATATAATATAATATTCAGATCTTTGATCCATTTTGATTTTAGTTTAGTACATAGTCACAGATTTGGGTCTAGGCTTAATCTTCTGCACATTTATAGCCAGTTTTCCCACTGCAAAATTCATTCTTTTTTTTTTTTTTTTCTTTTCTTGTTTCTTTGAGGGAGGTTTTCACTTATATAGCACAGACTGGCCTTGAACTCATTATGTAGCCCAGGCTGGCCTAGAACGCTTCCTGCCTCAGCCTCATGGATTCTTGGGTGTGCACCACCATGCTGCACTCAAAATTCTTAATTATGTTGTTATCATAAAAACATTTCCCAAGCCAGGCCTGGTGGCACACGCCTTTAATCCCAGCACTCAGGAGACTGAGGTAGGAGGAGCATTGTGAGTTCGAGGCCCGCTTGGGCTATAATGAGAGCGCAAGGTTGGCCAGAGCTACATAGTGCGACACTGCTTCAAAAAACTAGGACTGGGAGTTTGGCTCAGTGGCTTAAGCACCTGTCTGGCAGGTGTGAGGTTGTGAGTTCAATTCCCAGAGCCGCAAAATAAATAAAAACATTCCCCATAATGCATATTTTTTTTCTTGCAATGCCAAATTAATTGATTTTTCCTGAGTGGTGGTTGTTTGGATCTTTAAAAAATTAATTTCAGGAGCAGGGATGTAGGTCAGGGATACAGTGCTTGCCTAGTATGCATGAAGCCCTGGGTTCAATCTCCACGAGGAATGAATTCCATTCTAGGAGAACACTGGTAAATTGGATTCCTTGCTAAGTCCAACAGTGAGTCTCACACACCTTTGACACAGATATATAGTATATGTTGCTTCACACTTCCTAGGAGTCCCTTCCATATCGCCGCTTTCCTCTGCTGTGGACATCCTGGGCTCTGATTGAGCACTGAGCTAGTGTGTACTGCGGCACTGCACAGTAAACACATAGCAGCACAACTGTGACAATGTTCACATGAGCCACTTCTGTGATTAGTTCACATCAGGGAATGTTTGCGGCAGAGGGAATTGAACTCACAACCTCACGCCTGCCAGACAGGCACGTAAGTCACTGAGCCAAACTCCCGGCCCTGGCTTCTTTGAGGCAGGGTTGCACTGTGTAGCTCAGGCCAGCCTTGCGCTCGAGTTGTAACCCAAGCCAGCCTTGAACTCACAACGCTCCACCTACCTCAGCCTCCTGAGTGCTGGGATTAAAGGCGTGCGCCACCATGCCTGGCTTCCAGCCCTAGTTTTTTGAGTCAGGGTCACACTACATAGCTCAGGTCAGCCTTGAGCTCACGTTGTAGCCCAAACCGCCCTCGAACTCACAACACTCCTCCTACCTCAGCCTCCTGAGTGCTGGAATTGAAGACGTGCACCACCACGCCCGGCTCCTATGAATGTTCTTAATGCGAGGTCTGTTTGTATCTATGAAAGTTCTCAATTTGAGTAAGTTGGAGACTTATTGTATTACAAAAAAAAAAAAATTGTTGGGGATTTGACTCACTGAGAGAGTGCTTGCCTAGCATGTGTAAGGCCCTAGGTTTAATTCTCCAGCACTCCAAAACACAGCAAAACTTGACTACAAAGGTTGCTAGCGTCTGGATTTGGACTATTCTCCGAAGGGCTGTGTGTTAAAGTCCCCCAGGCTGAGGAACTACTGAGAGGTGGTGGTACCTTTAGTAGGCTGTGCCTAGTGGTCACTGGGGCATCTCCTTGAACTGCATATTGGGGATCATGGCCCCTTCCCGCTTCTTTTGCTTCCTGGTCTCCAGGAGCTGAAAAGCTTTCTCTGCCACATGTGTTCCTACTGTGACATCGTGCCTTGCCACAGGCCCAAAAGCAACAGAGTCAATTGGTCATGGACTGAAGCCTTCCTGTTTTAAGTTTCCTCTTTAAATGGATTATCCCAGGTACTTTGTCACAGTCATGCAAAGCTAACATGATGGCTGTCAAAGGGAGATTTTCATCTCTAGCCATTACCTTTGTAAATATCAGCCAGCTGCCAGCCATAAAGAAGAGCCCTCTCTTCTTGTCTATTTGTTTATCAGTATCTCTGCATGTGTGTGTGGTGCTGGGGATTGAGTCCAGGGCTTCGTGCCTTCTAGGCAAATGCTGTGACACTGAGCTAGACTCCAGACCTTGATATCCTGAAAAAATAAAGTAATAGTGGGCCAAAGACTTTGACAGACACCTTACAAAAGAAGATCTATAGGTGGTAAAGAAGCATATGGAAGATGCTATAGCTGTGTGTGGTGGCATGTGTCTGTAGCTCCAGCTACTGGAAAGGCTGAGGCAGGAAGCTCTCTTGAGCCCAGAAGTTTTATTCCATCCTGTACAACAAAGTGTGATAACAGAGGAATGAAAGAGACAAAGAGACAGAGAGAAAAAAAGAAAGAATTCTGTACATCATAGACCATGAGGGAAATGCAAATTAAAACAATAATGAGATATACTACACACCTATTAAAATGACCAGAATCCAAAATGCTGATACAATTGCTAGGAAGAATGTGGAACAACATAGTTTCACTCAAGGCTGGTGGAAGTGCAAAGTGGCACAGCCACTATGGCAGACAGTTGGGTAATGTCTTACCAAATTCAACACTTTCTATACTTACAACCCAGCGGTCATGCTCCTTGGTGTTGTTTACACAAATGAGTTGAAAGCATGTCTATACCAATGTGCATGAATGCTTACAGCAAATGTCTTAGTCACATTCCTCATTGCTGGGACAAAATACCTGACACCCACGATTTAAGGAAGGAGAGGTTTATTTTGGCTTATGTTCTGGTCCGTGGTTGGCTGGCTCCAAGGCAGGATGGCATGGTAGAGGGGCTTGGGGGAAGCAAAGCTGCTCACCTCATGGTGGTGGGAGTAAGACAACACAAAGGGAGAGCCAGGGAAGGAGACATACCCTTTCAGGTCACTCCTTCAGTGACTCCCCCTCTTCTGACCAGCCCCACCTCCTAAAGCACCAATGAGTATGGCATGCCAATGACCCAATCACCTCCTCAAAGTTCCTCCTATGCTTGCTTGAGGCTGGGGGGAACATCTAGCTATAAACCATAATAGCAATTTTATTCAAGCTTGTCTGAATTTGGAAGCAACCAAGATGTCTTTCAATAAATAAATGGCTAGCCGGGCATGGTGGCGCACACCTTTAATCCCAGCACTCGGGAGGCTGAGGTAGGTGGAGCATTGTGAGTTTGAGGCCGGCTTGGGCTACAACTCGAGTGCAAGGCCGGCCTGAGCTACAGTGCGACCCTGCCTCAAAAAACCAGGGCTAGGAGTTTGGCTTAGCGGCTTGTGCGCCTGTCAGGCAGGCGCGACGTTGTGAGTTCAATCCCCGGTGTCGCAAAACAAACAAACAAATAAATAAAATAAAAATAAATAAATAAATGGCTAAATTGCTGAATCCCACTATGGAATATTAGTCAGCAGAAAAACACCTATTAAGCTGCGAATAGATGTGGAAAAAATTTAAATCTTTGCTAAATGAAAGAAGCCAATCTGAAAAGGCTGCATACTGTGGAACCTAACTATATCATGTCCTGGAAAAGGCACAGCTGTGGAAGAAAACCCTCAGGGGTTGCCAGGAGTTTGAGAGGAGAGTGCAATGAAGACAGTGAGACTGTCTTGTGTGACACTGTAATAGTCCACGTTTGCACATGTCATTACACATGTGTCAAAACCTACACAGTGCACAACATGGGGTTGGGGGTATGTCTCAGTGAGCTGTACTTGCCAAATATGCAGGAAGCTCTGGACTCCATCCCCAGAACTGGAAAATAAGTCAATTAAGTTTTTTGGTTTGTTTTTGTTTTTTGAGACAGGGTCTTACTTTGTAGTGCAAGCTGGTCTTGAGAACACTATGTAGCCTAGGCTGATCTCGAACATGTGGTGTTTCTCCTGCCCTAGACTCCCTAGTGTTGGAATTATAGGCATGTTCCACCATGCCCAGCAAAATATGTAAATTAAGTTAAAACGTACAATATAAAGGAACCCTAATGTAAGCTATGGACTTCAGATAGTGATAATGTACCAATACTGACTGGTAATCACATTTTTAAAAAAGTACAATTATCAACTTTTTTGTTTTGTTTTGTTTTCTTTCTTTCTTTCTTTTTTTTTTTTTTTTTTGAGATGTGGGCCTTGCTACGTTGCCCAGACTGGTCTGAAACTCCTTGGTTCAACCTATCCGCCTGCCTCAACCTCCTGAGTAGTTAGGGATACTGGGGACCACTGTGCCCAGCCTATAACATCTTTGAAAAAAATACTTTTTTCCTCCTGTAATACACGAGTATTGAATCCAGGGATTTCGCATTGAGCTACATTCTCTGCCATGTTTGTTTGTTTGTTTGTTTGTTTTAGGACAGGTCTCGCTAAGTCACTGCACTCAAACTGGGCGGTGCTCTTACCTGTGAGCAAAGTTTGGGATGGCAATTTGGGAGTCTTGTAACACTCTGCTTCGCCATGTGAACTGCTTGGGAGGTAGTGTCTTTAAATGGTTCCTGTACCCCCAAGCCCTGTAGGAGCACAATAAATGATAAAATAAATGAATGAGAAGAGGACGAGGAGGCAGGAGGTCTGAGTCGGGTGTGGAGACGAAGCCATCCCAAGGCCCAGCCTACAGGTGTTGGCTTCCACCCGAGCCTAAAGATCTCAGCCCCCACTCCCGAAAATAGAACAGCACTCAAACGTAGAGGGTCTAGGATTGGCTCAGTTTTAGAGGGCGGAGTTAGGTGGGAGTATCCGACACTGTCCGTCAACGGGCCAATCACCGCCTCCAAGGGGCGGAGATTTTAATAATTTTTCGCCCCTCCCTTTGGAAGTACATCTGTTAAGGCGCCGTTCAAACGGACCAATGAGAGCTCGACATTCCTGTATTTATTTCTCACCCATTGGCTAGAGGTCGTCATGCCTTTCCATCTTGTCCCGCCTCTTGTCCCACCCCTTCGCACACAAGATGGCGGCGCCCAGAGGAATGGAGGCCTCGTTTGGGGTTTGCTGAAGCTCATTGCCTTTCCTGCTCGCTTTTTGGGCGCCAAGCGCCGCAAGCAGGAGGAGGGGGGCCGGGCGGGGACAGGGGCACCTGCGTAGCTGGAAGGCGAGGCGTCGTCCAGTTGGCGCCGCCCCCACCCGGCCCCGGCCCCGGCGGGATCGCTTCTCACCCGTTCCCGTTTTCCTCCAGGTCTGATCCATTACCTGGCCGTGGTACGCTACATCAGGCCTGCAAGGCTGAGTTCTCTCCTCCAGCCCGGGTTCGCCTTCGCTTTAGAGATGTTCGGCCTCTTCTCTCCCCACCAGCCCGCTTTCAAAATCAGTACTCTTGGAGCGGCGCCTGGCCACGTTTGCCTCTACTAAGACTCCACTTCAGCCCACTTCTTCCTTAGATCTTGATGCCCCCTGGGTTAGAGACTGTTCACTTTCGTTCCAGATGAATCCTTGACTCCCTGAAATATTGACAAACTTGACAGCGCCCTCAACTCAGGAGCCATCCTTCCTTTTTCGACTAACCTCCGTACCCTTATCATGGAGGCTGTGTACCTGGTAGTGAACGGGGTGGGCCTGGTGCTGGATGTGCTGACCTTGGTGTTGGATCTCAACTTCCTGCTGGTGTCCTCCCTCCTGGCTTCCCTGGCCTGGCTCCTGGCCTTCATCTACAACCTGCCGCACACGGTACTGACTAGTCTTTTGCATTTGGGCCGTGGTGTTCTACTATCACTGCTGGCCTTGATTGAAGCTTTGGTAAGGTTCACCTTTGGAGGCTTGCAGGCCTTGTGTACCATGCTGTATAGCTGCTACTCCGGCCTAGAGAGCCTAAAGCTTCTGGGGCACTTGGCCTCCCATGGGGCTCTGCGGAGTCGTGAGCTCCTGCACCGGGGTGTCCTCAATGTGGTCTCCTGCGGCCATGTTTTGCTGCGCCAGGCCTGTGACATCTGTGCCATTGCCATGAGCCTGGTGGCCTATGTGATCAACAGTCTGATCAACATCTGCCTCATCGGCACTCAGAACTTCTTCTCTCTGGTGCTGGCCCTGTGGGAAGTGGTGATGGGGCCTTTGTGGAGGATGACGGACATCATGGCTGCCTTCTTAGCCCACGTTTCCAGCAGTGCTGTGGCCATGGCCATCCTCCTTTGGACCCCCTGCCAGCTAGCACTGGAGCTGCTGGCCTCAGCTGCTCGCCTCCTGGCCAGCTTTGTGCTTGTTAATCTCACTGGCCTGGCTTTGCTGGCTTGTGTGCTGGCAGTGACGGTGACTGTGTTGCACCCAGACCTCACACTGAGGCTGGCCGCTCGAGCGCTCAGTCAGCTCCATGCCCGGCCGTCCTACCATCGGCTCCGGGAAGATGTTGTTCGGCTGTCTCGCCTAGCACTGGGATTGGAAGCCTGGCGCCGTGTCTGGAGTCGCAGCCTACAGCTGGCAAGCTGGCCAAACCGAAGTGGGGCACCTGGCGCCCCACAAGGTGGCCCTAGGAGGGTGTTCTCAGCCAGGATCCCAGGACAAGATACCGTTTCTGAAGGAACCTCCAGGGCAGAGGCAGAAGAGGAGGTGGTCAGGATCATCCGAGCAGCACCTGCCCGGGGCCGGGAGAGGCTCAACGAGGAGGAGGCCACAGCTGGGCAAGACCCGTGGAAGCTGCTGAAGGAGCAAGAGGAACGGAAGAAGTGTGTCATCTGCCAGGACCAGAGTAAGACTGTGCTGCTCCTGCCCTGCCGACACCTGTGCTTGTGTCAGGCCTGTACTGAAATCCTCATGCGCCACCCCATCTACCACCGTAACTGCCCGCTCTGCCGCCGGGGAATCCTGCAGACTCTCAATGTCTACCTCTGAAGATGCCCTCCCTGCCCACCACCCTCTGTGCTCCACGAAGACACCTGCGCTAGGACAGCATCAGCACCTCACCTCTGTCCCGCATCCCATCCTGCCCCCGTGGCTGTCTTGCCAAGCCTCAAGCCATACATCTGGGGACTTGGTTGCACATGGGATAGTCTGGAAGACTGCATCTTGGTGGGGCAAGTTAACATAGTTCTCTGTTCCTGGGGGGTCCCTGTAATGCTGAGGGTGGTGAGTATGTCACTATGCAAAGGTCCTGGTCCTGTTGGCTGTGCTGTTCTCTGGCTGACCCAGGACCCACCCAGATGCCAGCCTCTGGGGCCAGCCCCTCTCTGCTTCTGGTTTTTCTGTTGGGGATTTGTAGGTTCTTTCCCTGCGTCCTTCCCATTCCTGCCCTCTGCCCTAGCTTTTGCAGCCACAATACATCAGTGTCATTTGGGTATTTGGGCAAATCAAGGGCCTTGGAATGATCGTGAACCTGGGTTAAGCCAGAACCCCTTGGCTCTACTAGGTTTGAGGGTAGAATCTCTCAGGTGCCCTTCGAGCCACTTTTGCCTGTCCTAATCTTCGGAGGCTCCTTCCTGATCTGATCAAAAAGCTGGGATCAGGCATTTATCTTTGGTGGGGTGGGGGCGCATCTCTACTTGGCTTTGGGACCATATATTCTGGGGCACCCGAGCTCCACAGGGAGCCTCAGGAGAGGCAACCAGATTTCCACTCATTCCCCCTTCACGCCCCACCCACATCACGTAAGACAGTGGCATTCCTTGTCTTTGTCTCTCCCTGGTGTTGGGGAGGGCAGGCTGTGCATATTTCACTGGGGTCCAAGTAGAAGGAGCCAGGACCTAGGGGCATGCGGCTCTGAGGGGTCTGCCCAGTTTCTGATAAATAAAGTTAGGTTGACAGCTCTGACCGTGTGCATCCTTGTGGGCAGTTGGTCAAGTTATAGACATGGCAGCAGGGTCTTTGAATCCTACTAGCTTTTTCTTTTTTTTTTTGCGGCACCGGGGATCGAACTCACAGCCTCACGCCTGCCAGGCAGGTGCTTAAGTCACTGAGCCAAACTCCCAGCCCTAGTTTTTTGAGGCAGGGTCGCACTATGTAGCTCAGGCCGGCCTTGTGCTCACGTTGTAGCCCAAGCTGGCCTCGAACTCACAACCCTCCTCCTACCTCAGCCTCCCAAGTGCTGGGCTTAAAGGTGTGTGCCACCACGCCAGGCGAATCCTACTGGAGTTAATGGTAGAAGTGTGGTCTTTGGGGAGTGCTGTGCTCAGAGGAGAGTCCATGCCAGGCAGGGATGGGTTATCTCTCGCCCTCTCTGATTTGCCCTTCCCCAAGTCTTCTGTGTTTTGTTTTGTTTTTTCTTCCCAGAATCATGTCCTTGTGGAGCAGAATGTGAATTTCTTAACTCTGGAGTCTGCCTTCCCAGGAGGAGACTTGGGGGCCTGGCTGCCTGGAGTCCAGTCTACCTTCTGATCCCTGTAGGAGCTGGTGCTTGTCTTTGTGTCTCTTGGCACCAAGCCAGGCACTGTGAAGGGCTGGAGAATGGCTGAGGGATCTGGTGGGGTGCAGGGAACTGGCGCCCAGGAGGCCTGAGGCCTGTCTGGGGCACGTGGGATCCAGTCCCCATTGATCAAAGCTGCCCTCACATGAGCAGCAAGAGGAGGGGCACCTCCCCATAATTGCATGTTAGGTCTGGGAGGACAGTGTCTGGGACTGTCATTTGGAATGGGGATGGAGAAGGATGAGTACTGAAGAACTCAGAAGAGGCCCCTCCACTTGGGTTGAGAGGCTGAGCAGACGATGGGAAACCCTGGTCTGTTGGTTGGGTTGAGGGCAGGGCAGGGCCGGGCTCTGGAGGTGGCACAGGAGGTGAGCCTCTAAGGGGCTTTGTGGCTCAGCTCACCCAGGCTGTGCAGCAGGGGGAGGGATGGCACTTTCTCGTTCCTTCCCCCAGCCCTGGACAGGGAGCTGAGCAAGGGGAGGCTTAGCTCCTTCCAGTCTCTGTTTAATGTAGACATAAACATTTTATGAGGTTAGATAAACTTCCTGAGCTGGGAGTGAAGGATCCCCTTTTCCTCCACCCCCATCTAGAATTACTTTGGCACTTTAATACTCTGCCTCCTAACCACCCCCAGAAATTCCGAGTTTAAGCTCCCCGTCATTGCTGCGTTCTGGAGGTGGTGGGCCTCCTGGTGGCCATCTCAGGAACTACTTAGTACAAGCCGGGAGGACCCTCACCGGGAGTGGGTGTGGGACCAGACAAGCAGCCAGAGCAGCCCTGAATGAAAGTCAGTCCCAGGTTCTTTCTTGTTGGGTCAGGGCAGGTGTATGGGTGGTGAAGGCAGCCCCCACCAGATGTGGCATCTTTGAGTTAGACATGTGCCCCTTTTTCTGGGTGGTCAGGGCCCCTCACCAGGAGGGCACACTCACCCCCAGTCAGGTACTCTTGGTCACAGCTTGCACACTCAGCCTCTCATTCCCAAGGCCCATCTCTTGTATCTTCTGACCCATGGCTCCATGCCCCCTTCTGCCTGTGCACCCCTGCCATGATCCTCAGAAACAGGGCATCCCCTTCACTAATGAAACACTGAAGCCAGGAGGAGAGTTTTTTGGATTTATTGAGTGATCTCTGAGTAAAGGGCCGGCCCTGGGAGCAGGAGGGATGGAAGAGGAAGGGGAGGACCAGGAGGAGAGCACCCCACTTTGGAGTGCTGGATCTGAGCAGCCGGGGACCCACACTTGCCAGCACAGCAGGCTCCTGTCTTGAGCAGAAATACAGCCCCATGCTACTTGTTGTCTTCCATTTCTTGTTGGCAGCAGGACCGAGGGGTCCCCTACTCCATTTCTCTAGTCATTCACAATATTCCAGGGGGGCCAGCCCTCCTGGATGTGGGGTCAGTGTTGAGCCCTCCTCTAGGAGCCAGAGAGCTCTAAGCGAAGACTGGAGAGCTGTGCCAGTCGGAGTAGACAAGAAATCCGGAGAAGGTGCTGTCTGTCTTGATGCTTGCATAGATGCCAATGTAATCACCCACGCCCACCTGCACCCACACCTGGTCCTCGGGCTCCAGTCTCACCATGGCGCCCCCTGAGAGTGAAGCTGGCTTGGGCCACCCCCCGAAAAACTGGAAGAAAGAGGCGATGGACTCTCCGTTCTTGACCAGATCGAACTGCAGGCTGGCCCGGTAGACGGTGGCGTGGACGGCAAAGTAGTAGAGCCCGGGCACCTGGCAGGTGAACTTGCCGGTGGTGGCGTCGTAATGTCCCTGCTCGTTCACCAGCACGCGGTCGAAGGGCAGGGGCGCGTCGGCCGGGGGCGGCACCCGGCTCTCCGAGCGCTTGGCGCTGAAGGCGGAGCGCGGGGGCACGGAGCACTCCCCGGCAGGCCCAGCCGCCCCCACGGGGCCCGCCTCTCCTCGCGGCCCGGGCTCCCCGCGGGGCCCGGGCAGTCCTGTGCGGGAACGGCGCGGTTAGGGTGCAGAGAACAGCCCGGCCACTGCTCAGCGGTGTGCAAGAGGGCGCCTTCAAGGGCTCCTTCCCCACCCGTCGTCTCTAAGCACCCCCAGTTACCACCTCCCCGGCTAAGTGCCTTCCTCCACCCGGGAACTTTGTCCCCGCTTCCTGCAGGGCCTAGGGCACGTCTGGGGGGTGGGGCAAAGAGGGTCCCGGAGAGCGGGCTGGGTCACTCCCCACCCCCCATCCCGCCTGTAGCTCAGATGTCGGGGAGAACAGCGCCCCCTGGCGGGAGCCCTGACCCCCGAAAGCCAGGAGGCCCCCGGAAGGGCCCGAGCAGCAGGACTAGGAATTGCTGGGACTGCGTCGAAGCTGCCTTTTTGTGGTTGTTGTTTTTTTGTTTTGGTCCCGGGAATCGAACTCAGGACCTCACGCTTGCTAGGCAGGCGCTGTGCCTCCGAAGGTGCCTTCTTACCTGGCCTCCCATCCTCGCCTTTCTCGCCGGGAGCCCCGGGCGCGCCGTCGCGACCGTCGCGGCCATCGCGTCCTGGCAGCCCCTGGCTGCCGTGGTGGCCTGGCGTGCCTGGAAGGCCGGGATGTCCGGGGCACAGGCTGGGGATCTTGTTGTCGTCCAGTGGGACCGAGCCCGATGCCAGGCCCAGAAGTAGCAGGGCGAAGAGCGGCCTCATGATGCTGGCACCCGGAGCCCGAACGCCCCGGTCCTCTTGTAGGCTATGGGCTGGGCAGGAGCGGAGTCGGGACCCAGAATCCCGGGACACGCCTCGCTCCCCACCCCGCTTGCTACCCAGGCGAAGCCCCGCGGGTTCCCACCCCTGCCACGCTCCGGATGCCGAGCGGTAGCGCCAGGGGTGAAGCCGCAGGCGCCCCAGACCCATGAGCCCGGGGGTACGGGCGAGAAGGAAAGGAGAGGCCGGCCTTGTCCCTTGCCCACCCCTGCCAGCGCCCAGGCGTCCCACAGCCTCCTCCCCCACCCCAGCCCTCCGCCAGACTCACCCCCTCCCGGCTCCCCGGCTGCTGGTGCTCTCGATGGCCTCCTTTGGGGTGCGCTGTCGGGACCCTCAGGCTAGCCCTGCTCCCGCCCCCGAGCTTCTCCCCGGCCGAGCACCCCGGTACCCTTCTCGTCCCCTGGTGCTGCCCTGGTTCGCTCCCTGCCCGCTCCGCTCCTCCCAGACTCCAGAGGAAACCAGTTGTTCAGGGCTCTGGGCCGGGAAATAGCAGGGAAATAACTCGTGGTGTCGCCCGGCGGGCGGCCAAAATTTGGGGGGAGAAAGAAGGGGGAGGAAGATTTGAGCTGGGCACAGAGAGGCTGAACCGTGGGAGACACTCAGGGCTCCTCCTGTTCCCAGAGGCGGGAGGGACACATGGTGCAGAGGCAGAGGCCAGGGACAAGACTCTCAATGGGGACGACTGGGCCAGCAGAGAACCAGCTGGACCCCAGGCTTACAACAGGGCCTGCCACATCTGTAGGCACTCACTGCAGTTTGTTAACTAAGCGAGAAAGCTGCAGGGCAGGTGACGGAGCTTGAAAAGGCAGAGGGAAGAGGGGAAGGCGCGAGAGGGGTGAGGGGAAGTCCGGGCCAGAGACTTGATGGGAAACTGTCTAGATTGCTCAGTGGCGCCCCTGTGGGCCCTCTGGCAAATACAGGGGCAGGGAAGGAGCCTGAGGGTGGGAATGTTCCATTTAGCTGGGGTGGGGGTGGGGACCTCCTCTTTCTCCCTGGGAGAGGGTGTGAAGTCCTCAGCAGAGGTCCCTCTTCGTTTGCTCCCTCCCTTCCTGCCCGCCCAGGCAAAGGAGGCAGGGCAGGCAGAGGACAGGAGCTGGCTTCCGGCTCAGGGCTGGGCACACGCTTCCAGGCCAGCTGCCTCAGGCAGCCTGTTGCAGTTGAAGGGCCAAGGGGTGCCCAGTAGGGCCAGGCCAGACTGACACTGGCGCTCTGCCTCCTGGCAGACGGACCTGCAAGGGGGAAGGATGCTGCCCACTGGGGTGCAGCGAGGCACAAGCAGCCCGCAGAGGAGCCTCCGGAAATTCTGGTAGCAGGGAAGACTTGTCAGGCTCTGTAGGAGGAAGAGGTTGGCCTCAGCCACTTGTTCCTCAGACTCCGCCCTTTCCTGTGGCCTCCCTCCTGGTCTCTGCCTCTGCTCAAGCACCTTGTAGCCTCTGAGGATGTCGATCACTTCCTCCTGGGTGGCCATGCCCACCCAGATGTTCGGGAAGGCTGTGGTGTTGTAACTCAGACCTGTACACATCTCCACCTGAATGGGTTCACAGGCCAGCACTGCGGGGGTGGGAGGGGAGGACCACAAGGAACGGGCCACTTTAGAGCTCTGGGCTCCTGCTGCTACATGGGTCAGACAGGAGTGGTTGTGAGAACCCGAAGAGAGAGCAAGGAGAGATGCAGCACGTGAGGACCCCTGCTGTCCTCACCAGCTGGCTCCAAGCATCAAAGATTGTCATGCAGGCACCTCTTTGATCTAATGGAACATGTGGAGGGAAAGTTCGAGAAGAAGCTTCCCTTTTTCAGGTAAAACTCTCACCTTCATCTCTGAAATGGGCTGTGGAGGGAGACGCTGTGTGTAGCAAGGTGGCTGATTCCCCCCCTTAAAGCCTCAGTCACTGATTCCCAGACTCCTGTGTCACTCTGAGGTGACACTAAGTACTACTGCTTCTCTGGCTGAAAGCCCCCCTAGGACTCTAAAGTCAGAAGTGTGAGGTCCGGTTGGCTCCCCACCCCAGTCAGGGAGGAGGCCAGGGAGGTTGAGCACTGTGCTTGGCAGGATTCCTGTGGGCTGGGCATTCAGTTTGCCTGGGGCTATGGGCCTTGTTCAGGGTGCCACGGGCAGGCTCCTCACCTGGGGGTGGGAACAAGAGGCTGCTGCAGTTGTCTTTGCTGCCATCGGCGCAATCTCTCCACCAGTCACACATCCACTGCAGATCCCTGCACCCTCCGTCCTGGCAGAAGAGCTCTCTGGGCCCACAGGGGTCTGCAGGCACAGCGGGTGTGGCAGTATCCAGGGACGTGCCTCTCCTGCACTGCCCTCCACGTGCCTTGACCAAGTCCAGCGCCCATCTCTTTTCCTCTGCTGCCCACACCCGCTCACCCAGGAGCACCTACTCTCCGTGGCATTCAAGGCCCGGTAGCTAGCTGAGAAGCTCCCGCTGCTGAAGCTGTGATCTGTCCTGAAGAGCACGGCAAGTTCCTGGCGTGAGGAGATGAGGCGGGAGGGTGGCTCTGCTCCACAGAACCTGCCCAGAGCAGAGGGTTGTCGTGGGCACGGGTCCCCTGGTCAACTACTGGGGCTCTGAGCTGGGTGCCCGGCCACCCAGGAGGGATGGGAGACACAGTCAGTGGCTCATGGAACTTAGGCTTTGGTGAGAAGGACCCGCATATTCAGTAGACAAAATGTGAAACTGTTAGTGCTTGAGTCACTTGGGATGGGGGTATCAGGGTGGCTTTGTGGGGACGGTGCGCCTGGTCCCACAGGGTGGCAGAATGGAAGGGGAGAGGGTTGCGGGAGGGCCTCCTGGAGAAGGGGTCATTAAGCCTCAGCCATTCTCCTGGCTCCATACCTGCCCAGGAGGCTGAGGGCTCCTGAGCCGCTGGCCTCATACACCTCCACATAGTCAAACTTGCACCCGTCCTGTGCATCTAGGCTGAAGTTGAGGAACTGTAGTTCTATACCGTGTCCCACAGGCACTGAGATATGCCAGGTGCAAAGCTGGGGGAGGGCACAGATGGAGTAACTCCATGAGGTCCTTCTCCTGTCCCAAGCTGGGCCTTCCACTGGCCACTGCTCACCTAACTCCATCACTGAGGCTCTTAAGGTAGGGAGGACCTTTGAAGTTCTGGTCTCAGAGATGGATGAGTTACCCAGATGGGTAACTGGGTACACAGTAGGTACTTAATAATGTTCCCCGCTAGTCTGCTTGATCTTGGACCTTCCCAAGTGTAAGGCAGTATCTACTATGCTGTTCCTGTCACACTAGCCTGGGTGCTGAGATGTCTCCATGTGTGCCCCAGCAGTCCCCTGAGATACTGCACTTACTTGTTGCTGAGGGTACTGCTGCAGGTGGTTAGGAGTAGAAAAGGTGCCCTGGAGCCCAGTCAGGTTCCCTCCACAGCCTGTAGAGAAATGGAAGGGCTCATGAATAGCCAGGACCTCTGCCTCCACTTGGGGCTGGTGGTAGGAGTTTTGGCCAGGCCTATGGGTAAACAAATTCTGCATCAAAAGAATGACCAGGCAGGGAATGCTGGTGGGAACTCTGAGATTTGGGGCTGGACCTGAACTGGGAGCCCAGCCAGAACCTGGATCCAATGCCTGAAGATGGTCCCCTCTGTGCACCCGATGGGGCCCATACCGGAGAGCATGGCACTGCAATTGACCTCGTCACTGCCATCCGCACAGTTGGAAAAACCATCACACACTGATTCAGGCAGCAGACAGGTGAGCTGGTCACAGGGGAACTCATCCTGGGCACAGCTCCCTGGGGGCAGGCATTTGGGGTCAGAAACCCCTTTTTATCAGTGCTGAGAGTGGCTGGAGAGGAAGGATGAGAATAGGCTATGGGCATCTGGGGAGATGGTGGGAAGTCTCTTACCATGCCCAGGGGCTACAGCCTGGTACCAGGCTTGGAAACCAGATGCTTCCACACTGCTGTCAGAGACAAAGGCGACCCGGAGGCGGCTGGTGTTGGTGTTGAGCGTGGGAGGAGGCACCTTCCCACAGACCCTGCAAGAAGCCAGGTTGGGAGTGATGAGGGAGTGGGGAGCTTGCCTGGGCCTGGTGACTCTCTTTCCTTAACCCCTGGCATGGTGTCAATATGATCAGAAAGACTACTTTCCTCAAGAGCGCTGACCTTCCCAGCCCCTGCACATCTAGCCCTGCAGCACTTGTTAACAGGAAGGACAGGCAGGAGTTCTATTTTACAGATTAGGAAATTGAGGTCAGAGAGGAGAAGTGTACTTCCCTAGGTCACACAGCGAGGTGGTGGAAGAGTGGGAGGCCCAGTCCGGTTTTCTGCTGCAGCTTGCTGGTTCTGTCTTCCTGATAGGGTGAGGGATCACCCTGGGATAGAGGGACCCACCTAAGGAGGGGGCCGTCGGGCTCTGGGGAGATTTCCAAGCGATCAAAAAGACAGGAGGCCACACTTTCCATGCTGAGAGCTTCGATCTTGAGCTGTATTATGTGGTCTGTGGCCACCTGGATATGCCACATACAGTGGGCGTTGGGCGGATAAGGGTCTGGGTAGTTGGGGCTGCTGAAGAAGCCTCTTGGACCAGGAAGGAGGCCCCCACAGGCTGCAGAGATAGGGGTGAGAGTTCAGAGGTCAAAAGAGGAGATAACCTTTTCTCCTGCACTGTGCCTCTCTCTGGCCTTCTTCCCCACTGCCGCTATCTCGGGACTTCTCTGGAAGAGGTGTCCTTAGTACTCACCGGCCTGGTGTGAGGGGCTCATGCCTGCCTCCTGCTGCTGCATAGTTGCAGGGGAGTTGGTGGTGCTGGTAGGGGTGATGGTGCTGGTGGACCATGGGCTCTCTGTGGCTCCAGAAGAGGGTGCGGCCTGCAACTCTGGGGACAGGAGGATGGAGAAGTAGCATTCAGTGGTGTTGGATCCTTGGGCATGGGGAGAGTGGCTCATGGAATCTTAGTCTAAGGTTCTCCTCCCCAGCAGCTCTCAGGTACTTACGGGCCAGGATAACGGCCACCAGCAGCCCGAGTAGCAGGAGCAGCAGCAGGATGAGCAGGAAGACACAGAGCCAAGAGAAGTGGCAGTCTGGTTGCATCCTTCGGTGACGCCGGCCTGTGGGCAGGCAGGGTGGGGTTTGGAGAGCCCCTTCCCTTGGGTATCCCTCACACTGTCCTCAGTTCCTGGGCCCCATCCTATGACCAGGCCACCCCTGAAATGGTTACCGTGCCAAGGAACTCGGATGCTGCAGCTGGCATCTTGCAGGAAGGCTGAAGGAGGACAAGGTGGTCCTGCTTCGGGCTCAAAAGCAGGATTGCAGAACTCAGTCTGGGAGGCAGAAGACTGAAAGCTGAGGGCAGGTGTGTCCACAGAGGACACTGGGTCTTGGGGCAGTGGTTCTGTGTGGCCCTTACCTTGCTCAATTCTGTCACCTCTGTGCAGGGCATCACATCTGAGCAGTCCTTCATGGCCCTGTGTTCTGCATTGCTCTGTGGAGTCCCAGTGACAGTCCAAGACCCCCACGGGCCCACTCCCTGGCCACAAGGCCACAAGGCCCCTGTCAAAGCACTTACTCCCCAGGGGAAAGGGCTACCCTCTGCAGACCTGTCGGGGCTCCTGGTTACTCTGTCTCTGTGTGGGGGAAGGGATGGCAGCCAGAAAGAATTCATAAAGGCATGAAATGGTCCCTTAATCCAACTCAGCTGAGGGTGCTGAGGTTAAGATTCTGGCACTGGTCGGCAGTTCTTAAAGGCGCAGGCAGTGGCTGTGAACACGCAGCAGAGGAAGTCAGGTACTTGTGGGGATGTGACCAGGGGAGCTTGTCACCCCCTTCTTCCTCACACAAGGTACTCAGTGAGTTCCTGGGGGTGCTGTGAGGGAGGAGAACATGGGGTTACTTTGCAGGTATCAGGGAGTCTGAGGTGGTCTGAGAAAGAGAGAAGCTTGGTGCAAGGAGTTGGCGGCTCCAAGGTCTGTGCATCTTACGGGCTGGACAAACCCAGCTGCCCACCAGGCCCTCATCTGGGTGAAGGGGGCATTAACCAAGCTTGTGTGACCTGTGTGAAGTTGAAAAAGAAAGAAGCCATTATAGGAGTAGCATGGCGTGAGATGGAGGAGTTTGCTTCCCATCCCTAGGACCTCTAGGACTGTAGGAGAAAGGACAGAGAGGAGAAGGTGCCCAAGGCGTTGAACAGAATGGGTGAAGAGCCTCGTTGTCTCCGCTATCTGCCGTAGGAAGCCGACACTGCTGATGAGATCACTCCATGCCTCTTTCTCCAGAAGTGACATCATTGTGGGAATATCCCAGCCTGGCTCAGCTATCCTTAGAGAGAAAAGAGACTGCTAATCTGTTTAGAGCTGGCCATGCTTAGGCTGAGAGTCAGGCATGGAAGAGTGTATGGAGGCAGCAGAAGACCTTTCGCTATTATTTGTAGAATGTGTGTTAGGTTTTAGGGCCTGGGTAGGAGGTCTATGACGTAGTTTATCTCCTTTCTTAACTCTATGAGCTATCATAACCATTTTACAAATAATAGTGCTAAGGCTCTGAGAAGTTAGGTTGCTTTCCCAAGGTCACGCAACCAATAAAATACAGACGAGAGTTGAACCCAGAGCCAGGCCTAGCGATGCATGTCTGTTATCCTAATACTCTGAGAGGTTGCTGATGCAGGATCGAAATTTCAAGCCCGGACCAGGCAACTTAGTAATGTAGTAGGCCTTGTCTCAGAATAAAAAACAGAAAAAGGGCTGGAGGTGTAGCTCAGTGTGAAAGTCCTGAGTTCAATCCCAGTACTGGAACAGAGTGCCAGAGAAAGCCCAGTGAGGACAAACAATGACAGGGTACAGATTTTGCGACCCTGAGGTGGCTTTCCTTGCACTCAGGAGAGATTTTCTACCACTAACTTCTTGATCATCCACCCTCAGGAGGCCCTGGGCTGCTCTGGTCTGAACCCTGGAATGGAGCCTAGCGGCGCTTGGTCTTTAAGGAGTTGCTTTTGGTAGTTGTGAGGACAAGCACTTTCAAAGGAGACAAGACAGCCCCTGGCCACCAGGTACTTCCCATCCAGCTGGGTCAGGCCAAGAAGGGTTCCTTGCCTTAGAAAGAGCCAGGGTCAGAGCCTGGAGCTGAATGGGCTTGCACTGAGCTCTGAGGGCTGAGCTGGGGCCACCTGCCCTGGTCTGTGAGGTGCGGTCATTCACTGGAAGGCTGTGGGTGCCAGGCCTGGCTGGGTGCTATGTGGATCCAGCAGGCGGCTTGTCTCAGATAGCGCCTGGTTTAGTGCAGCGGTTCTCAAAGTGGGGCTCGAGTCTTCTTTGGAGGGTTCCAGAAGTGAGTACTGTTTTCATCATCACACTGATACATTATTTGCCTTTCTCAGGCTCATTCACAAGCATCCAGTATAATTTTCCAGATGCTCTGTGATGTGTGACATGCTGAATGCAGATAGGATGAGCCTTTAGCTGTGTTCTCAGATGTGAAGGAGATTTGCAACAACGTAAAACAAAGCTGCCCTTCATGCTACCCTTTTTGTTTTGTAAAAATGCAGTTAAAAATAATACTTAGGTTAGCATGTAAAGGTTTATTATTTTAAGCATATAGTCATATAAAATTTTTATTTATTTTTATTTTTTTTTGTGGCACCGGGCATTGAACTCACAACCTTGCACCTGCCTGACAGGCGCATAAGCCACTGAGCCAAACTCCTGGCCCTGGGTTTTTTGAGGCAGGGTGGCACTATGTAGCTCAGGCTGGCCTTGCGCTTGCGTTGTAGCCCAAGCGGCCCTTGAACTCACAAAGCTCCTCCTACCTCAGCCTCCCGAGTGCTGGCATTAAAGGCATGCACCACCACGCTTGGCTCTAGTCATATAAAAATGAATTAGGATATTTATGTTTCTTTTGATTTTGACTTTTTTCTCTTTTTCTTTGGTTTGTTTTTTGTTTTCTTTCTTTCTTTTATTCTTTCTTTCTTTCTTTTTTTGAGGCAGCGTCTCACTAGTAGTTCTGGCTGGCCTTGAACTCACAGCAATCCTCCTGTCTCAGCCTCCCAAGTGCTGGGATTACAGGCCTGCACTACCAAGCCTGGCTTTAATTTCTTCTTTGATTTTATCTGTGACCCATTGGTTGTTCTGGAGGGTGTTATTTAATTTCTATGTGAAATAAGTTTTTGTGGTTTCTTTTGCCAGTGATTTCCAATTTCATTGCACTGTAGTCTGATAATATGCATGGGATAATTTCAACTCCTTTGCAATTACTTAAGCATGTTCTATGTGCTGGCATGTGGTCTGTTTTGGAGAATGTTCTATGTGCATCTGAGAAGAATGTGTATTCTGATGTTGTGGGGTGGAATACTCTGTACACGTTCACTAAGTCCATTTGTTCAAAAGTTTGGTTCAGTTCTTTTTCTTTTCTTTTCTTTTTCTTTTTTTTTTTTTTGTCTTTTTGAGACCCGGTCTCACTATGCAGTTCAGGCTGGCCTAGAGCTCGCTTTGTAGCCCAGGCTGGTCTTGAACTTGCAACAATTTTCCTGCCTCAGCCTCCTGAGTGCTGGGATTACAGGTGTGTACCATTGTGCCTGGCTTGGTTCAGTTCTGATATTTCTTTTTTTTTTTTTTTTTTTTTTTTTGTCTAGTTGATCTTTTTCTTTTTTCTTTTCTTTTCTTTTCTTTCTTTCTTTCTTTCTTTCTTTTTT
>RJWM01002880.1:0-121100 GCA_004363535.1 Dasyprocta punctata
TAGCTCAGGCTGGCCTTGAGCTCGCGTTGTAGCCCAAGCTGGGCCTCGAACTCACAACGCTCCTCCTACCTCAGCCTCCCAAGTGCTGGGATTAAAGGTGTGTGCCACCACTCTGGGTTTCTGAAGCAGTTCTGAAAGTCCTTTCTTGTGTCTTGAGCTGTTCTGTCATGACAGCCTCAATGTTGGGAATCAACTAAAAGCATTTCCCTTTCACAGTCATTTTGACTTCAGGGAAGATCCAGAAGTCACACGGTGCCAGATCTGGCAAATAAGGTAGATGAAGACACCCCATGATGTTTTATGAGCCTGCCTTTCTGTTGGATGGCACTCAGTAGCAGCATTCACTGTGGTTTCTGATCACACCTTGTAAAGACACAAAGGAGGATTTCCAGAATTGGTTCATAAAGGGTTGCACCACGTGCAAGACTGGACGTGGTGGTGCACCCCTATAATCCCAGCGCTTGGGAGGCTGAGACAAGAGGATCCCTGAGAGTTTGAGGCCACCCTGGGCTACATAGCAAGTTCAAGGCCAGGGAGACCCTGTCTCAAAACAAATGAACAAACAAACAAACCAGAAAGTGCAAGAATGATGTTTGAAGTAAGGAAATCTTTTTGGGGGAAGTAATGGCAGTGTGTCTTTTACTGTAATACATTTTAAAAATTTAAGCACAAATGTTTTTGGTTGCTCTCATAATTCTTTTTTGGATGTGCCTCATGTTCATGTATTTTAAATAATTCCCCTTCTCTTTTGTTTCCTCTGCTTTCATTACTGCCCCTCAGCTATGGTTAAATGTACTGTTTCACCAGGCGTGGTGGTGCACACCTTTTAATCCCAGCACTCGGGAGCCTGAGGTAGGCCAAGTGTTGTGAATTCGAGGCCAGCTTGGGCTACAATGCGAGTGCAAGATCAGCCTGAGCTTCATAGTGTGACCCTGCCTCAAAAAAATTAGGGCTGGAGATTTGGTTCAGTGGCTTAAGTGCCTGTCTGTCAGGTGCGAGGTTGTGAGTTTGATCCTTGGTGCCACAAAAAAAAAAAAAAAAAAAAAAGTACTGTTTAGTCCACATTTGGCCAACTCTTTTGGTACCAGGGATTGAACTCACAACCTCATGCCTGCCAGGCAGGCACTTAGGCTAAATCCCCGGCTGGCCAACCTTTTTTTTTTTTTTTTGACCAACTCTTTTTGTAAAGAGCCACACTAGCAAATATTTCAGATGTTGAAGGCTCACCTGTCCCCTGTCCCAGTGACTCGACTTGACCTGCACAGACAATTCCTAAACAGGGGAGCAGGGCTGGGTGCCCACTGAGATGGACTCTGGTATAACTTCTATATAGCATGAAACTTTTTCATCTTTTCCAACCATTTCCAAACATCAGTGCACATCAAAGGAGGCACTGCTGCATTTGGCCCCAGGCTACGGTCTGCCAACCCCTAATTTAGCACACAGGTCACAGGATCCTAAAGGAAGATGACCAGGGGACTAGGAGAATGGGAATTGCCTGAAGGGTTTTTTTTTTTTTTTTTTTTTTGCGGCACCGGGGATTGAACTCACAACCTCGTGCCTGCCAGTGCAGGCGCTTAAGCCAAACTCCCGGCCCAGGTTTTTTTGAGGCAGGGTCGCACTATGTAGCTCAGGCCGGCCTTGTGCTCGCGTTGTAGCCCAAGCCGGCCTCGAACCCACAACGCTCTGCCTACCTCAGCCTCCCGAGTGCTGGGATTAAAGGCGTGCACCAGCACGCCCGGCTGCCTGAAGGGTTTTGTGGACACTAAGGAAACATTAGATTGACTCCAGCACCTTGAAAAAAATTAAGACTTAATAGATTTGCAGAAAAATTGAGTGAAAAGTGGAATTCCTGTCTCCCTCTCCTTCTCCCTGTTCCCTTTCTTTCTTTTTTTTTTTTTTTTTCCTTTTTTTGCGGTACCAGGGATCAAATTCACAACCTCACGCTTGCCAGGCAGGTGCTTAAGCCACTGAGCCAAACTCCTAGCCCTATTTTTCTTGAGGCAGGGTCACACTATGTAGCTCAGGCCAGCCTTGCTCACGTTGTAGCCCAAGCCGGCCTCGAACTCACAATGCTCCACCTACCTCAGCCTCCTGAGTGCTGGGATTAAAGGCGTGCGCCACCACGCCCGGCCCCTTTCTCCTTTTACTTGCACCTTGTGTCAGTGTGGACTGCATGTTATAGTTGAGGAACTGATGCCTTATTATCACGTAAAGCCCAGTTAGGCTCAGTGTGTCCCACACCAGCCAGGGTTCTGACACGCGTAAAATGTGTGTCCACCGTGAGTGGCCCTCATGTCTCCCAGCTCCATAAATCCTCTGGGCTCCATATGATCATCCTTCCCTCTCCCTTGCCATCTTTCCACTATCTCCACAGTTCTGCCTTTTCTGGAACATCAGTTAGAATCATGAGTATGGACCTTTCAGACTGGCTTCTTTCACACAGCAAGATGCTTTTAAATTGCCCTCGTGTCTTTTGTGGCTTAATAACGCAGTTCTCATGGGTGACTAATATTCCATTTTTATTACAACTAGTTGTGCCAGTTTTGGTGCCCACTATCCTGCATCCCAGTGGAGCCCCACACCTCACGCATGCTAGGCAAGTGCTCACCTGAGCCACACCCCATTTTTATTTTTCGTGTAATTTTGACAGTATCAGAAATTGAGCTCTGACCATAGGGAGTCTTCTGCTTAGCACTTTATTCTTTTCAGTAGAAGCCACTGTCACCCCCATTTTGCACACGAGGAGACTGAGGCACAAAGAGGTATGTCACTGGCGAAGGCAGAGCAGAAAATGGGGCAGGAGGTGGGGCCAGGTTCCAAACACTGCTGAAGGTTTTGAGTAGGGGAGGGATGGGCCAAGTCTGCACTGGAGAGAGACGGGGCTGGAGGCAGTGTTGGACCCAGGCATGTGGGCCAGGTTCTGCAACAGAGCAAGTACTGGGAAGCAGGGAAGCTGTGTGAAGAAATGCCCGGCAAGGGGGACCTGCTGCCCTCTCCTGAGCCCCTGCCTACTCTCCCTTCCTCCCAAAATTCCCACCTTTAGGGCCAGGCATTTAGCTCAGCAGTACAAGCACTTGCTTGGTAAGCACAAGGTCATGAGTTTGATCCCTGGTACAAAAAAAAAATACAATTCCCCACCTTGATGTCCCCCATCTCTTCCCCCAGGAGTCCCCAACAGACACAGCTGCAAAGCAAAGGGTGAGGAGGGGCTGTGTGTGGCTCCTGGGGTGGGGACTGGATGGATGCGGGAGCTGGCTGGTGTCCCTGGAACCCTCCCCATCCCTTTCATTAGAGCAGCTCACTGTCTAAATGCCACAAGTCTACTTAGTGTGGAAGTGAGAAGCTGCTTTCTTCCCCCTCCGAGGTAAAGGGGTGGAGGAGACAGCCTCAAGTCAGATCATATCACTGAAGAGTCGAGACAGGCAGAATCTGGAGCTCCCGTCTTGTTCAAGAACCTTGCATAAGCTGGCTGTGGTGGCACAAACCCATAATCCCAGCACTGGGGAGGCTGAGGCAGAAAGATCACCAACCTCAGCTACACAGTGAGTTCAAGGCTGGCCTGGGCAACACAGTGAGACCCTGTCTTAGAAAACCAAACTAGCTGGGCGTGATGGCGCACACTTTTAATCCCAGCACTCGGGAGGCTGAGGTAGGAGGAGCGTTGTGAGTTCAAGGCCCGCTTGGGCTATAACTCGAGCGCAAGGCCGGCCTGAACTACAGTGTGACCCTGCTCAAAAAACCAGGGCCGGGTGTTTGGCTCAGTGACTTAAGCACCTGTCTGACAGGTGTGAGGTTGAGTTCAATCCCTGGTGCCGGAAAAAAAAAAAAGAAAAAAGAAAAAAGAAAACCAAACTAAACCAAACAACCCTCCACCCACCCCCAAAAAACAAAACAAAACAAAAAAAACCTTTCCATGAACCAGGTATGATGGTGATGCCTGTAATTCCAGCACTCAGGGAGGTTGAAGCAAGATTATAAATTGGAGCTCAGCCTGGGGAATTGAATGATTTAGTGAATAAAAAACAAAAAAGGGCTGGAGATGTATTTCAGCAGGAAGGCCCCAAATTCAATCCCTAGTCCCACAAACAAAACAAAACAAAAGAAACTTTCCCTGGCTCCCATCTCCCGTGACCTACACAGATTAGCTCCAGAACTGGAGAGGTCCTCCCCAAAGGGAAGCCAGGAATTCCCAGATTCACGCTTCTTTTCCTGTCCCTCCTTGGCAGGATGAAGAGAACCACCTCACTCACCATGCTGGATCCTGAACTCTGGGGGACTGACAGCTGCTGTATTCGAGTGAGAGGGAGAATGGCCTGGGGGCAGTGGTGCAGCTACAGTCCCACCCCTGCTGGGATGAAGCAGGGGCATCTTGAGTTTGAGGTCAAGCCAAGGAACTCAGAAGGTATGAGCACAATATAACCTAAATCCTGAAATTTTAAAAAATGTATTATAGTAAAAGACTCATTGCCATTAATCCCCTAAGATACTCCCCCTGCTTCAAATACTTATCCCATTGTTCTTGCCTCTTTCTGAAGCAGTTCTGGAAATCATCTTTTGTGAGTGTCTTTATGAAGAGTGATGAAAAATATACTGAGTGCCACCCAACATTAAGGGCAGGCTCATAAAACATTGTAGTATACCCTCATCCACCTGATTCAGTATCTGGTACGGTGTAACTTCTGGCTCTTCCAAGTCAAAATGACCATGAGAACTTCTAGACTGTGCAGAGTAGCAAGAACAATTTTGTTGAAATAAAGGGGATTAATGCTTTTTTCCCATTTTGGCTGAGACAGGGTCTCAGCTCTGCAGTCAGGGTGGCCTTGAACTTATTATGTAGCCCAAACTAGCCTCAAATTTACAGCAACCCTCCTGCCCCAGCTTTGGGAGTGCTGGGATTAGATATATGCCACCACAGGGGAATTAATGGCAATGTGTCATTTACTATATTCAACGGATTTTTATTTTTTTTAGATGGGGTTTCAGTTCAGGTTGACCTTGAACTCAGTGATCCTCCTGCCCTCAGCCTTCTGAGTGCTGGGATTTCAGGCATGTGTGTCCACTCCCAGGAGATGGGATGCGTAGGGGCTGTCAGGCTGCCACTGGTGTCAGTGTGTGTATCCATTCATTGGCTGAAGGGTATCTTGGTTGCTTCCAAGGCCTGACAATTGTGAAGAGCTGCTTACGTATGTGAATGCAGGTTTCTGTGTGGACATGTTTTCAACCCATTCAAGTAAATACCAAGAAGAGACACTGCAGGATAGTAAGACTATGGTTAGCTTTGTAAGAAGCTGCTGTCTTCTAAAGTGGCTGCACCATTTTCCATTCCTGTGAATAATGAGCTAAATTCCTGTTGCACATTCTTGCCACCTTTTGGGGTGGTCAGTCTTCTGCATATAGTTGAAATCCAAATGCATGTGTGGTGGTCTCTATTTTTATTTTGCTGTTAACTAAAGACACACACATACATGTATATTCATTTATATACATATATACACATGGACCTATCTCATTCATACTGTATTTCTAGTACTTGGCCTGTAGAAGGTCCTCCACATATTCCTCTCATGTGGTGGGTGGACATCACCTGGTCTCATCTGTACTTGGATCTGAAAATACTGATCCCAGGATTTTACTTACAGAAAGAGTAAAACTACATAGGAGTCTCTCTGATGTTATCTCTGGTACACATTCAGAACTCAGTGGACGACAGGTTACGTTTTCTCATGTTGCTTTCTTTGTCTAGTCTACGAACGTAAATATGGCTGAAAAAAAATGTCACTGGAGTTCCTTTGTATATACAAATGGAATTCCCATATCACACCATTAAATTCAAAGAACAGTGCTAAATTCATTTGGTTAGAATCAATGTGCTTATACATTTAAATGAGAAGTTTCCAACGCTCATAAGTGAAGAGTTGCTGTGTTAAGAGTGAAATTAATATGAATATTAGAATTTTTTTTTTTTAGCACTAGGGATGAACCCAGGATCCTGAGCATGCTAAAGGACACGCTGGGCTTTTAAATTAATGAGGGAGAAAGGGAATAGTGAACTCTCATCATTCACTGGAGACCAACATGACATCTTTTGAGGTAGATTTTACTGGATTCTTCCCCTTGTCAAGATGTCAAAGAATGGCTCCAGATAAAACTAGGGAAGGGCTAGGGATACAGCTCAGTGGCACAAGTCCTAAATTCAATTTCTGGCACCAAAAAATTAAACAAACGAAAAATACAGAAAGCTTTGGGGATACTCATTGCTTTAGTGTGGCTGCCCAGTCTGCTCCCAAAAATGTTTCCAAATGGAACTAACTTACCTTGACCTTCCCCCATACCCTAGAGCTGCTTCATCATCCTGGGATCACTTGAGCGCCTTTCTTCAGGCCACCTGCCAAGTCTTGCTGGCTGCTCCTCTTCTGCTGCCTCCTGTCACTGCCTCTGACCAGGCCCCACCTGGCACTGTATGTCAAGTGGTTTCCTGACCCAGACTCTCACACTGCTGCCAGGTCCACGACAAAGGTCTGCTCCCAGCTGGATCGTTTTCAGACTTCCCCAGTGTGTACTCCCGGTACTGAAGCTGCCTAGGCTCCAAACTGTCTCCCTAGCCTGCCTCCCTAGTGCCCATCATTAAGCCCCATGTTCACAGATCCACTGCATATGCTCTGTATGGCTGCGCTGAGATGCTTCTCTCAGCAATAGCTCCCACACCCACATCCCTGTTTTTTGAGACGGTCTCACTATGTGGTTCAGTCTCAAACTCACAGAAATCCTCCTGCCTTTTGAATGCAGAGATGATAGGTGTGAAGTGACACTCTGCTTTTACTCCCAAAGCACCCTGCGGATTTATTCTACAGAAGGTGAGAAGACAGCAGTGTGAGAAATGGTTGTCTTGCCCCCGAGCTTGCTGCAGACCCACTGAGGGTGTTCTAGCTTTCTCTTGATTTTGATGGCCCTCAGTAGTGCCAGGGCTGAGACCAGGTTGGAACCACTCACTGTCTCAGAAACCTCCTACAGAGCTGGGTCAGACCAGCAGTGCAAGAATCACTGGGACAAGGTAATCCTGGCATCATTTCCCCTCTGGTTTTGGATTTACTCACATTCTAAAGTGATCAGAGGCTCACAGTATAGAATCATAGCAAGTTCAACAAATAGCATGGAAAAAAGTCTATGTTCACTGAGTGGTGATGTGCTAAATTTTCAGATGACTTCATTTCCCATCAACTTAGTCACAAGTTTAAGAGAATTCTAGAATCAGAATCCCAGAATCATGAATTCTGGGGAACTTGCCTTTACTCTCCTGGGTGAGAAAAGTCCTTGGGAAGTGCCGGCTCCCTGTCACAAGCGATCCCAAGGAACAAACAGCCACAACAGATGAACATCTCACGCTAAGGACACATCACAATATAACAGGAAATGCAACTCTGATTCAAGCACCATGAAATTTTGTCAAGCAAAAATAGTCTTTATTCAAATTTAATGGAAACAGGGGTCACTATACTTTGCAAGACGGGGAAAAATAAAATTAAAAAAAATTCTTTTCTTTTTTTTTAATATAAAACAATATAATCACAATACCAGAATATGGAACTCTACAGTTTATTTCCTATGGGTTACTGCAGGTATCAATTTTCCTCGACTGTGCTATTCACAACTTTGTTAAGTCCAAAAATATGAAACCAAAGTGGTAGGAAACTGAAGACTTAGCACTTTCACTAAATGGCATACATCAAAGGGCATCAATTCAAGGGCAAAAAATGGTTGAACTCACCATACCTACCTATGCCATCATTCCAGCCTTAATGCTGTCCAGGTACTGAGCTCCCTGTAGGAAAGGCCAGGCCTGAAAGCCAAGGCATTTTGGATATTCTACTGTGGGCCATGAGGAAAGGGAGTTTCAGAGAGATTTTTTTCAGTCGAGCAGGAAGGCCTGGCGCCAAGACGCTTTACTGAGAGGAAGCACTTAGATTTAACAATTATAGACACACCATTAGGGGGGTTAAAAATGTACAGCAGTGACGGATGTTCTACCTCAATCACTTGTGCTACGGCTACCAAACATGTACAAAAGACTTCTCGGGTAGTTCCAGCCGTGGTTGTAGCCAGTTAGGACCTTGAATGGGACCTAGATCTAGACCGGGAGGGCGATCTGGAAGCAGACCTGGATCGAGACTTGGACCGAGATCGGGTTTTTGAAGCTGACTTTGATCTGGAGCGTGATTCTGTCAAAGGGTTTGGTTTTGATTTGGAATTGGATCTTGACCTTGACTGGGCCTCTGGATTGGGGCCGGCATCCTCACTCTCCCCTCGGCCTTCCCTCTGGGCAGACTCAGCCTTGGCTGGTTCTCGCTCTTTTGACACTGAGCGGGACTGTGACCTGGACTGAGAGCGGTCGGTGTCTTCCTTCTTCTTCTTCTTGCTGCTGCCCGCTTTGCTGTCTCGCTTGCTGCTGCGCTTCCTGCTCCGCTCGCTCTTGCTGCGGCTGCGGCTACGACTTCGGCTCTCCTCCCTGCTTCTCTTCCTGCCCCTCCTCTTGTCCTTGCTTTTGCTGCGGCTACGGCTGCGGCTGCCCCCTTTGCTCCTGCTCCGGCTCCTGCTCTTGAGGAGGCTCTTCTCCTGGCTCCGGCTCTTCTCTTTGCTCCGGCTCCTGCTCACGCTCCCTCGCTTCTCCTCTTCTACTCTCCTCTCCTGGCTCCTGCTCCTACTTTTACTCTTGCTTTTATGCCGGCTGGGACTCCTACTCTTGGGCTTCCCAGCACTATCGTTGTTCTGGATCTTGTCTTCAGCATGATCTTTACTCTTGCTGCGGCTCTTGTTAGCACTGTGGCTACGGCTGCGGCTCTTGTGATCTTTGCTGGGGCTCCTGCTTTTTTCCTTCTTGCTGCGGCTGCGACTCTGGCTGCGACTGCGGCTCTTGCTCCGGGAGTGGGAGCCTGACCTGAAGAGACATGGGATGTGGTGTCACACTTCATGCTAACTGGGATGAAAAGACCATAGAGTGATGCGTGGTTGCACTGCCAAGGACTGCCCTCTGGACCCCCCAAATCTAATGTGCAGTTTGAAAAGTTGGAGTGAGTGAAGATGGGTGACAAGTAAAATCAAAGTGAGATACGATACAGTGTTTCCTCCTAACCTCCCCGATCCCAAGGTGAACCCACCTGGACCGGGATCTACTGCTTTTGCTGCTGCCACTTCGGCTTCTACTCTTCCGGGAATGTCTGCTTCGAGAGCGAGATCTGTGGGGACAAATTTTTAACTTGCTGATAAAGGGTTAGCTATACTTAGAGTCAAGGAAAACAGTCTTTCTTTTCTGCATGTGGTGCTGGAAAGTGAAGTTAGGACTTGTGCAGGCTAGGCAAGTGCTCTACCACTGACCTACACTTCAGCCCCAAGACATTCTTTCAACCAAACATGAATACTTCCAGGCAGGCATGCTAGAAGCATGCTGTTAATCCCACCTACTTGGGAGGCTAAGGCAGGAGGACCAAGTTCCAGGTCAGTATGATCAACTTATTGAGACTGTGCTTCAAAACATACTCAATAAAAGGGCTGGAGACAGCTTACCTAGCATGCAGAAGGCCCTGGATTCAATGTCTAGTCTCATGCCAAACAAAACAAAACAAAACAAAACAAAACAAAACAAAACAAAACAAAACAAAACAAAACAAAACAAAACAACAGCCCTTGCTATGTCTAGACACATTCTTTCCTGTGGTTTAGGCTCACAGACCCAGTCTCACGCAAACATTCTACCTGGATAGCTCACCTGAAACTCTGACTCTCGTCCTGAGTCTCTGACTTTATTTTCTCCCTAGATCTGCTTCTTTTGTTCGGTTAGTTTCACTAATGCCATTGTGGTTTACCCAGCTCTTCATATGAGAAATGACAGCCACCCTTGATTCCATCCCCTTATTCACTGATGGTTCTGTCTCTTCATCCTCTGCAGTCTACCTGCCTTGGCAACGCTTCCCAGGGCCCCTGTCACCCCTCCCTGGCAGCACAATGAGCCTCCCATCCGCTCTCCTGCAGATGCTCTGCGTTTTACTCTGTCTTCTCACTGTGACCAGAGAACTGTCTTAAAAACACTCCCCAAGCTTCAGAAAGCCATTTAATAACCCAGACTAAACTTGTTTTTATACTTCCTGTTAAAGGCAACTGGGGCTCCTGGGCATAACAACTGATCCCATGTATAGGAATGCACAAAATGGGCCTAGGACATACAACCGGGACAAAGAGGGAGACGCTCTGAGCCTCCGGGGCACCATCACTTATTAAGAGCTCTTATCAAAAAGTCTAACCCTGCATCTCAATCAGACCTCTTCAGAACGCAATTCCACCTTATAGGAAGTCCAGGGGACAATGAATCATTCAATAGTTATAAAAGGAAACAGATCAATTCAGAGTATTGGATAGTATTTAAAAAGCTAAGAAAAATAAGTATGATGGTGTGGTGGGGGAACTGCTCCAGGTTAACAAGATTTAATAACCTTTTGTAACATATGACTAGATTAGATCCTGATGGGGGGAAAAAAATCCAGCTATAAAGACATCTATGGAAGCCGGGTGTGGTGGCACACGCCATTAATCCCAGCACTCGGGAGGCTGAGGTAGGCGGAGCGTTGTGAGTTCGAGGCCGGCTTGGGCTACAATGCGAGCCCAAGGCCAGCCTGAGCTACACAGTGCAACCCTGCCTCAAAAAACCAGGGCTGGGAGTTTGGCTCAGTGACTTAAGCGCCTGTCTGACAGGCATGAGGTTATGAGTTCAATCCCCGGTAAAAGACATCCATGGAGCAATTGGGGAAATATGAGTAGGGCTTGGGCACTAGGTGACTGATGGAATTACATGCTGCTAATGTTCTTAGGGGAGAACTTAAAACTGTGGTCATAATAGTCATTGGAGACACACTGAATTATGAGAGTGAAGTTCCATAATTTCCACAACTTTCAAATGCAAAATACATGTATATATATAAATACATATATTTGCATGTATATAAGGAGAGGACAGAAAGAAAAGGCAAAATACCTTTAAAGGTAGAAGACGGGACATAAAGGATTCAGGAACTAGTCTTTCAACTTTTTATGTTTTTGAAAATGACCACAATTAAAAGTATGAGGAAACAGTAAAGTGCACTTACATAAAAATCAAAACAAACAAACAAAAACAAAACAAAAACATGCAAAAGAATGAAGACACAAGCCAACTTGAAGGATTCTCAATGACCACAGAACGAACAATCTAAACATCAAAATATTATGACTGCAGGGGGATGGTTAAGATCAAAATACGAGCAGGGGGTGGTGGCACATGCCTGTAATCCCAGCACTTGGCAGGCTAAGGTAAGAGGATTGCTGTGAGTTTGAGGATAGCCTGGACTACCAAGTGAGATCAAGGTTAGCCTGAACTGTATAGTGAGACTCTTTCTCAAAAGGATCAAACAAACAAAGGCACTGAAACAAACAAAAAAATAAAACCAGTGGGGAGGGCAGGTCACATGGGTAATGAGGGTAAAATGATCAAAGTATGCTATGAGCATGTATAACTCTGCCAAAATGAAACTCACTGATCTGTATTACCAATATCTATTCATAAAAAAGATGTGAAAAAACTGACTACAGATCAAACATCAAATACATATACACCCAAGAATTTATTTGCAAAGATCCTGAGCAGTCACCTTTCTCATCTTCAAAGGCTGCAAGCCTAATATTTTAGGTTTAATATTTTGCAAGTTGATCATTAGGATGGTTCTGACTGACAACGCCTAGGCACACTTAGTCATCTATCATCATTCAAAGCAGGACATCTGCAGATATATTGTAAATTATACAACATGAAGCATGCACAAGGTATTACCATGACATGGTCTTGCTAATAAAATATGTCTTTTTGGTCAGGTGTCATGCCGCACTCCTGTAATCCCAGCACTCAGGAGGCTGAGACAGGCCGGCATGGGCTATATGGTGAATTCAAAGCCAACCTGAACCACAAAGCAAGACCCTGTCTCAAACAAACAAACAAACAAACAAACAAAGTCTTTTTTTCTGATGTCTCAAGATCTAATTATGAAGGGAAAGGAAAAAAAAAGAATACAGAAAAAGAAAAAGATCTAACTATGAGTTCACAGGAAGTATGGGAGATGGGTAAAGAATGTGTTAAACTCTACCCTAATGACAGAATAAGCAAAATCTAAGCTGTGGAAAAAAAAATTTTTTTTTTTTTGTGGCACCAGGGGATCGGGGATCGAACTCATAACCTCACACCTGCCAGACAGGCACTTAAGCCACTGAGCCAAACTCCCCGGCCCTAGGTTTTTGAGGCAGGGTCACACTATGTAGCTCAGGACAGCCTTGTGCTTACGTTGTAGCCCAAGCTGGCCTCGAACTCACAATGCTCCACCTACCTCAGCCTCCCGAGTGTTGGGATTAAAGGCGTGCGCCACCACGCCCGGCTGTGGAAAAATCTTTACAACAGATGACACCTTGCTTCTTCAACATAAATACATGAGAAATACAGAGTCCTGGTATTGCTCTTCCTACTCTGGGAGCCTCTCCTTCCCCCAGGCCTTCAAGAACACCCTTCTAGTGTTCTAGAAAGGCATTGCCTCTTCTGCCTTCTGTCACCCTGATTCATCTTTTCGGGCTAGGCTTCCATGGTGTCACTAGGGAAGCCTTTGCCGACTCTCCAGATTACTTGTGCTATGTGCATTTTCTTCAATGGACCTGTCACAATGGCAATCATTTGCTTAATGCCTCTCTTCTCTACAGGGTCAGACCTGTCTCACAACACTTAATTTGGTGTGTGGTTTATGAGCAGAAGGGCTGCCAAATATGATAAAGTCTCCACTCTTTTCTTTTTGAGACAGGGTCTCACTATGTAGTGCAGGCTGGCCTTGAACTTGCTATGGAGCCCGGGTGGCCTTGAACCCACGGCAATCCTCCTGCCTCAGACTCCCGAGTGTTGTGATTACGGGTGTGCGCCACCATGCCCCACAAAATGTCCACTCTTGAGTAACTGGCATATTTAGGACAGTAACCAAGAAACCAGTGTCCATGTGTGTCCCAGTGTATGTTTAGGGAGTCTACAGAAGAAGTGTGAAAGGTCACCGATTCCTGTCTCAGAGAGGGCTTTACTTCTATTTGTACTCATGACAAAAAGAATTCAAGAGTTTTACCAAACAATGTTCAGTTCAAAGTTTCAACTTCTTGAACCAGACAGGATCATAGTATGGAGCACCCAATGATAATACCAGTTGATTATCTGTGTGATCAATAATAAACTGGTAGTGACTGCCTGCACATGAAAGACACTGTAACGGTACCTTGAATGACTCCGGCTCCTGGAGTAGGACCGGCGCCGTCTAGACCCTGGCTTGTCTTCAACCAATCTGATTTTTCTGCCATTGACTTCAGTTCCATCCAACTTTTCCAAAGCTCTTTTCATATCAGAATAAGATACAAATTCAATCACTCCTTCATTTTTGCGTCCCTTGTGAGCATCTGCATAGGTGACTTCTCCTGCCTGACGCATATAATCCTAAAAAAAAAAAAAAAATCCTTGAGTATATCAGGATACTTTTTCTGTATCTCATGTGACCATTACAGTGAAAACTTTCCTTTTCATTTAAGAAATGTTAGCTTTCCTGAGAACAATGTTTATGCTTAGGGCCAGGAATTTAGCTCAGTGGCACAAGCACCTGCCTGGCAAGTGTGAAGTTGTAAGTTCGACCCCCCCCCCAAAAAAAACAAAACACAAAACTTACGCTTAAATATTTCCACATACCTACCAACCATTTACTGAAGTTGTTTTCTTTGCAGCACCGGGGATCAAACTCACAACTTCGTGCGTGCCAGACAGGTGCTTAAGCCATTGAGCCAAACTCTCAGCCCTAGTTTTTTGAGGCAGGGTCACACTATGTAGGTCACCCAGCCTTGTGCTCGCGTTGTAGCCTAAACCGGCCTCAAACTCACAATGCTCTTCCTACCTCAGCCTCCTGAGTGCTGGGATTAAAGATATGTGCCACCATGCCCAGTTACTGAAGTTCTTTAAAGCACCAGGGATTCGGTGGGTGGCAAAGACAATAATTAAAAAATTAAATTGTTCCTTTAAATAAATTTACTTAGCCGGGCGTGGTGGCGCACGCCTTTAATCCCAGCACTCAGGAGGCTGAGGTAGGCGGAGCGTTGTGAGTTTGAGGCCGGCTTGGGCTACAACGCAAGCGCAAGGCCGGCCTGAGCTACACAGTGCGACCCTGCCTCAAAAAACCAGGGCTGGAAGTTTGGCTCAGCGGCTTACGCGCCTGTCAGGCAGGCGCGAGGTTATGAGCTCGATCCCCGGTGCCACAAAAAAAAAAAAAAAAAAAAAAAAAAAAAAAAAAAAAAAAAAAAAAAAAAAAAATTTACTTGTGAACATAAAAATTTTTCATTATTTTCTAAATTTCATAGTGGCAAATTATTTAGAGCAGATCCTGTCACTACATTTAAGTTAGGTCTTTTTTCTTTTTTTTCTTTTTCGGTACTGGGGATTGAACTCACAACCTCACTGAGGTAAATCTCTGGCCCTATTTTTTGAGACATGGTCTCACTATGCAGTTCAGGCTAGCCTCGAACTCACTTTGTAGCCCATGCTGGTCTCAAACTCACAACGATCCTCCTGCTTCAGCCTCCTGAGTGCTGGGATTAAAGGCATGCACGCCACATCCGGCTTTTTTCTCAGACAGGGTCTTACTATGTAGTTCAGGGTGGCCCTGAACTTGTGGCAACCCTCCTGCTTCAGCCTCCCGAGTGCTAGGATTACAGTTATATGCTACCATACCTGGCTCTAAGTTAGATCTTTTACATTTCATTATATATCCATGTTTGAAAATGTATTTATAGAAACTGGCAAAACATAAGCAAACATTCTACCACTGTACTACAGTCTTCAACATGTTCCAGGTCCTTAAACACATAATTTTATATCGATTCTTCGCTCACTGCATCATAAACATGTTCATGTTTTAACATATACACAATCTTCATAGTTAGCGTGCCCAATACTTTTTTTGAGGATCTCTCAATTATTAAGACTTTTTTTTTTTTTTTTTTTTTGCTGCACCAGGGATTGAACTCACAGCCTTGCGCCTGCCAGACAGGAGCTTAAGCCACTGAGCCAAACTTCCAGCCCTAGTTTTTTTGAGGCAGGGTCACACTATGTAGCTCAGACCGGCCTTGCGCTCACGTTGTAGCCCAAGCCAGCCTCGAACTCAAAACACTCCACCTACCTCAGCCTCCCGAGTGCTGGGACTAAAGGCGTGTGCCACCACGCCCGGCTATTAAGACTTTTAGGTTGTATCAGATTTTTGCTATTGTTTATAACCAAGTCAAGAACATCTCATTATAAACATTTCTTTTTTCAACTGCATTGTTTTCAGGAGTGGAGAGTCTGAATAAAAGACAGGGAGGCTTCCAAAATGGGATACCCTTAACAATGAATGAGGACTAGGGACATAGTTCAGTGGCACTGTGCCTGCCTGGCAAGTGCAAGGTCCTGAGTTCGATTTCTGAGACCAAAAGAACAAAAATAAAAACAATGAACAAGCATAGTCAGGAGGACTGGAACTGCTCTGGCAAAATGAGACACAGGATCATTTTGGTGATGCCTGAAAAGTGTCACTACTTTTATCCTGTCACACTTAAGTAATTAATAAAGTTAGCTAATACACTGAATGTTTATTGTATGATATATATATTTTTTTGCGGCACCAGGGATCAAACTCACAACCTCGCACCTGCCAGGTCAGGCGCTTAAGCCACTGGGCCAAACCCCCGGCCCTAGTTTTTTGAGGCAGAGTCGCACTATGTAGCTCAGGCCAGTCTTGTGCTCACACTGTAGCCCAAACCGGCCTCGAACTCACAACGCTCCTACGTCAGCCTCCCGATGTATGATATATTTTAAGTAACTTAGTCCTAGCTATAACCACATAAGGTAGACAAAATCACTTTCATTTCACAGATGTGAAAACTGAAATCAGAAATATTAGTAAACTGCTCAAGGTCATTCAGGTAATAAACCAGTGAGCTGGAATATGAACATAAATGGTAATACTCCTGGAACAATTCTTTACACTAACCTACATGAGATGAAACTAACATTCTCAATGTGTCTAACAGTATACTAATGTATCATTTTCATCTCAATGACATCATATTAGGCATAAGTTTTTAAACAAATGAGATCTCTTAAATTTATTTTTGCATTTTGTTGAGTAACTTTTTTCTTTCCGTCTTTTTTTTTTTTTTTTTTGCGGCACCGGGGATTGAACTCACAACCTTGCGCCTGTCAGACAGGCGCTTAAGTTACTGAGCCAAACTCCAGGCCATGGTTTTTTGAGGCAGGGTCACACTGTGCAGCTAAGGCCGGCCTTGCGCTCGCGTTGTACCCCAAGTCGGTCTTGAACTCACAACGCTCCTCCTACCTCAGCCTCCCGAGTGCTGGGATTAAAGGCGTGTGCCACCATGCCCAGCTTTTCTTTTGGTCTTTTTGAAACAGGGTTTCACTATACAGTTTAGGCTGGCCTTGAACTCACTATGTAGCCCAGGCTGGCCTTGAACTCACAGCAATCCTCCTGCCTCAGCCTCCTGAATGCTGGGATTACAGGCATGCACTAAGTTCAATTTGCAGTGTGGGGGTAGGGGGTGTGCCTGCTGCACTACTCATAATGTTTAATCCCTATCTCTCAGAATTCTGAAGTCATTCCTTCAGGAAGCACTTCACACGCAGACATTTAGTAAAAGTCTACTATAACGCTGGTAGTCAGTACAACATAATGTACTAAAAAAATCTCTGCGCTGGGAGTCAAGAGTCCTGTTCCCAGGTTGTCGGCTAAGATCAACTGTATGATTTAAGATAGTCTGGATTTCAACTTTGTTATCTTAAATTGCTGGGAGCAAGCCGGGCGTGGTGGCGCGTGTCTTTAATCCCAGCACTTGGGAGGCTGAGGTAGGAGGAGCGTTGTGAGTTCAAGACCGACTTGGGGTACAACGCGAGCGCAAGGCCGGCCTGAGCTACATAGTGAGATCCTGATTTGAAAAAAATAGGGCTGGGAGTTTGGCTCAGTGGCTTAAGCACCTCTCTGGCAGGCGCGAGGTTGTGAGTTCGATTCCTAGTGCTGCAACAAACAAACAAACAAAAAAAAAATGTTGCTGGGAGCAAAAACAAATTTTAACAAAATATATGGTTTTAAGATGACATGAATGTAAAGGATTCGTAACTTCTTTGTGCTGAGCCTAAATGTACTCACTCATTTTCCTAGAAATGTCTTATTTATTGGTGAACCCAAAACAAAACAAAAGAAGACAGATAGAAAGAAAAAAAGAAAAAAAAGGAAACTGATCATCTAGGTTAGGATACAAGTAAATTTTCCTTCTCTATGAAGATTTAAAAAACGAGCATTCTTCTCAAGAAATGAGCTGGGGTACCCTGGATGCCCAATGCAGGACTGGACATTAATTTTTTTGTGTGTGTGTCTTTCTCAGAGTTTTGCTATGTAATTCAGGCTGGCCTTGAACTCAGCAATCCTTCTGTCTCGGCTTTCCAAGTGCTGGGATTACAGGTGTGTCCCACCATGCCCAGCCATGAACCTTAATTCTTGTCACTAAAATCCTTTCAGGACAAATATTTCCTGGAAAACAAACCAACTTTATAAAAGAGCATTGGTTAAAAGGTCAATCTCACCTATAAGAATCCATACTGGAAGCTGACATAAATTTGCATGTTATAGTTAGTGTTTCCAGAAACACTGGTGGTTTTAACCTTTTAGTGGTGAGAAATCACACTGGCATCTCCTTGTAACATTGTGGCTAGAGGAAAATTTCATAAAACAGATTTGTCCTTAGAGTGATGGCCTCATAATAGGCAGTATGAATGAAATTCTGGTGTCTTTTTGTACTCTCATGGAAATTTTTTTTTTTTTTTTTTTTTGTGGCACTGGGGATTGAACTCACAACCTTGTGCCTGTCAGACAGGCGCTTAAGTTACTGAGCCAAACTCCCGGCCCTGGTTTTTTGAGGCAGGGTCACAGTATGTATGTAGCTCAGGCCGGCCTTGCACTCGCATTGTAGCCCAAGCTGGCCTCGAACTCACAACGCTCCTCCTACCTCAGCCTCCCGAGTGCTGCGATTAAAGGCATGTGCCACCACGCCCGGCTTCTCGTGGAAATTTTCACTGGAGAATTTCCAAACACTGATGCAGCTTTCGGAGAAACAACACTATTATATTCTGTGCATAATCATATAAATGTACCTGCTTCCCAGTGTTAACTCCTGCCCAACCTTACCCCAGAAGGATAATGAAGCCCAAACCTTTAGGTCTTGCCAACTGCACCGACTTGACAAATTCTCCACAATAAGTCTGTACTCTGTGCGAGTGGGAGGGCCATATTTATCTCGGCCACTTCTTCTATAACCATATCCACCTTTGGAATGTCCAAATACATAAGATTACTTTAGTGGAGGAAAAAGAAAAGATAACACAATACATATTCCCCTTAAAATATACTATTTACTCCCCACCCCAAACAAGAGCACATATATTTTAACTCTAATCCCACCCTTAATTTTAAATTCAATTTTTATAAAAAGCTATGAGTTAAATATGACAATTTAATTTATAAGGTTGTTAAGTATATATTTATTAATATTTATATTTAAAATTAACATGCATAAATTTTAAAATACTAAATTTAACAATTTAGAAACAAGTAGCCAAATTACTACATCAGTTCCTATTGTTACTCACAGTGATTAAAGTTTTTGTGAATATTTTATATGAAAAAAGATTTTCAGGCACCTATTTCAGTTTAATCTCATCTGTGTCTAACCCTCGGGATCCTCACCACCCAGGTCTAATGGGGAAAGGTTGCGGTCGTCACATGGCTTCCTGTTTTTGGTCAGCCAAGGGCCACAAAGGTTCAAAGAGCCACGCATGGAAAGGTAACCCAAGGTCAGCAAATGGAACAGGCAGTCATCTTAGCCTCAAAGGAATCTTTTAATTAAAACATTGAGGTCTTTGTTAAATCTATGTTAAACAATTGTGTAACAGAGAAAAAAAAAACCAATAACACACATCATTAAACATATTAATAAAGTATTAAAACAAGAAATTTGTCATTAATTAAATTACATTATATCAAAGATGTTTATTTGCAATTCTACATTTAAAAAGATACAAAATTTATAAAACAAACAGCTTAAACATCAATACATTTAAATGTAATAATTAATTACTTTAAAAAAATTAACATTTAATAACAAAGGCATGTTGCTGATACAAATATGCCCTTTAAATGCTTACTGCGTCCAGAACCGTAACTGCCGTCTCGTCGTGGGCCGCGGGCATGCTCAACAATTACTCGCTCACCACAAAGATCTTTCCCATTCAGTTCGTAAACAGCATCATCTGCATCACGCAGATCATCAAACTCCACAAAACCATACCTAGAAGAAAGCAAACAAAATCCCAGTTGGCCTCAATTTGATATTCAGGTTCACTAACATTCAAGAGAAAGCAATGAGGTTCATGCTTAGCAAAGGTTAGGTGGGTTTTGCAAACTAAGGGTCAGTTTTCTCTTCTTAGTTGAAACCACTTTGCTTTTTGTGCCAACAGGCACTACAAGAGGTAGGGGGACTTCTCAGGGTAGACCCCTAGCTTTCTAAAGGGGAGCTGCCTAGATATACAGACAACATACAGATATTTCATTTCCCCAAGTAGATGGAGACAACAGCAAAGACCTCAAAGGGTTGTTTGGTTTAAGGTATCAGAATATATAACTTCACAAGTTGAACTTTGCTCTTTAAACATCACATGAAACATCTTTTTTTAAAAAAAGTCTTTGAGTTATCTTAGAGAACAATTAGATCTACAGTCAGGCACTGTTGTATTGTTAAATCATATTTGGAGTAACACAGTAGGTTAAAAAAAAAAAAATCACAGAATCTTAAACCTCCATTACAAAAGAAAAAAAATCTTTGTAAAGTTCCTGTCCTACCTGAACCAGTTAGTCACAAATGAATTAACTGCTTCAGAAATCATCAGTGAAAAAAAATTGGAGCTGTTTACTTCCCTGGGAAATCTCGAATTCATTTTCATAACATTTTAGATAAGCTGATGTTCTCTAAAATCTGTATACAACTGCGCAAACTTCTTTACATCAAATTGCTAGGAATTTCCCAGCAAAGTGATACGGTGGTTAATACAAAGTGGAAAGAAAACAAACCCCCAAATTCTATTAATGCCCAGTGAAGAATAATCTGTAAAGCACAAAATTTGCAAGATACTTATAAGCAAAATTAAACAAACACCCCATAAACTATGTTATCAAAATTATTCAGTTTGGTCTAACACTGCTGTCAAAAGTCTCGCTGTGTGCCCACTGTCGCTATTTAAAAAACAAAATTCAACTGATCCTAGCTAATCACAAAGGATAGTTACAAGTAATTTCTTTAGATTCTAACAATGCTTTGTACATGGCAAACACGGACTAGCACTCCTTTCCATTTCAACGCTGACACTAAAAACAGGCTACAAGACTGTCCAGAAGTTCATCCAGTCTACTACTAACAAAAAATAATTCTAGTTTGTAATTTTTTTCCAGTTTGTAATGTTGTACTTAATAACACCTTAAGTGACAGAATCTAGAGTTGTTGAAATTCTCTTTTATTAAAAGTTCTGCAAGAAAAAAAAAAAAAGTTCTGCAAGAATCTCTCAAGGTGACAATATGCTGTTGTAAAGTGTAGGTCAGTTTTGGAGGCTTCTTCATGTTGAAATGTCTTAGTGACATTCAAACTACTGGAGTTACTAAATCTCAACTCCATTAAAACACAAACACACCCAGACATCTAATAGGAAGAGTTTTGCAGAAACACAATTTAATTATGGGCTGTGAAGACTTTAAAATATGGTTTCACACTTTCATAGACTATGAGCAGCTTAATAAGAATGATTTTTAACATGCTGTTATTTATTTATTTTTTCGCGGCACCAGGGATTGAACTCACAACTTCGCACCTGTCAGACAGGCACTTAAGTCACTGAGCCAAACTCCCGGCCCTGGTTTTTTGAGGCAGGGTCGCACTGTGTAGCTCAGGCCAGCCTTGCGCTCATGTTGTAGCCCAAGCCGGCCTTGAACTCACAACGCTTCTCCTACCTCAGCCTTCCAAGTGCTAGGATTAAAGGCGTGCGCCACCACGTCCAGCTAACATGCTGTTATTTTTGACAAGGCAAGTAAAGTCTCTCTAACTCACTGACTTACTATGTTCAAAAATGATTTACAGTCACTAAAAATTTATAATAGGCAATATACTGTAGCTGCTTTTTCCTTTCCTAGGTAGACTAGTTGGTTATCAGGAAGACTATTATTATTTTCATAGATAAAAAGTTTTAATGAAGCAAATAAAAAAACCAATCTACTTTACTTTGGTTTCTCTAAAGATATTTTTTTATCTAATGGATCTAAGCAGATTATTAAAAAAGAAAAAGCCCTCCTTAATGTCGTTTTCCAGATTAGTCTTGGGTCTGCCCTGCCCACACAATCATTGCTCCTGGTACCATGTTAGAGGCCGGCAGCAAGCAGGGAGGGATGAGTGAGAATACAGGACATGGGCATGGGACATGCTCTTCCCTCCCCTAGGAGGTACCCACTGACCAGATCTCTAACCTAGTGTGAAACACCAGCTGTTTTGGATACCAAATGATGCTTCTGTCAGACCCACATGGGAATGTGTTCTTCCAGGCTCAGAAACCATGGTGCTCCAAGGGTTACATGCAGAACTCACTATAATCTTTCAGGAAAAGCAAGCACAATCTGTTCATTGAGGCACAATTATTTAAAAATAAAAATTAGGGCCAGGGATATAGCTCAGCAACACAGTGCCTGCCTGGCAAGCACGAGGTCCTGAGTTCGAGTCCCAGTACCAAAAAAAAAAAAAAAAAAAAAAAAAAAAAAAAAAAAAAAAAAAAAAAAAAAAAAAAAAAAAAAAAAAACCAAAACCCAAAACAAAACAAAAAAACCCTATCTCTCTGTAAGCTGAGGGTGAAGGTATACTTTGAATTAAAACTCTTCCCCCAAGTTGTGATGTTATAGGAAAATGACTCTTACAGTCTTTCCCTAATATATGTATTTTAAAGGTTCTAACAAATGAGTCAGCTAACCCTATTGCAAGGGTGAGGGGAGATCCAAGACACTTATTAAAATAGTTAAGATCCAAATTATTGGGGGCTAGGAATTTAGTTCAGTGGTACAGCGCCTGCCTGGCAAGCGTGAGGTCCTGAGTTTAATTTCCAGTACAAAAATAAATAAGTAAATAAAAATAAAAATCCAGTTTATGTCACAAAAAGAATTTTGACTATTCTTCTATGAAAATATATTTGGAGTATTTTAATGTCCAAGTCCAGTCTAAGGATCAAATCAGGCATTGACTGTCATGTTTCTCTGCCATTGGCATGCTGGATGAGTCTGAAAATTAAAACAAAAATCTTCCCATTCAGCAAATCATATCCAACAGGATTTTCTGAGAGTAAAATACTGAAGTGGTATGTGACTGCCTTTATCAAATTACTGTAGATCTGCTTTTGTTGAATAAGTAAAGCAAATGGGTCCCCCAAATAAGGCAGAAAGACAATAGATAACAACTATAAAATGTTATCTGAGTTGGGTGTGGTAGTGCACACCTACAATCTCAGCACTCGGGAGGCTGAGGCGGGAGGATCAAGCAGGAAGATCGCCATGAGTTTGAGGCCAGCCTGGACTACATAGTGAGACCCTGCCTCAAAAAAAAAAAAAAAAAAGTTATTTGGTTTTACTAAACAATCTCTTATACTAGACAGTTACTTTATTTAATATTCATAGCACTCAAGAGCCAGGTACTATTATTCCTATTTCACAGATGAGGAAACTGAGGCACAAAGTTAAATAATTTCATTTAAAAAACTAGTAGAGTTGGCATGAAAAGCCTGTGGTCGACACCACAGCCCAAATCCATAACCATCAAGATCGAGGCAGCAAGCACTGGCCTGGGCTTTAGTTCTGGTTCTGTTAGAAGCTAACACTGAACAGCATATTTTAATCATTTCACTTTTAGGGGTCTTAGTTTATTTGTGAAGTGAGAGAAACACACTATCTCTGAAGTTTGTCCAAACACCAAACGCATGAGAGATAAATGTTAAATTTTTACTTCTTTGGCTTAAGGATGGATAATTTTAACTTTAAAATGTCAGGTCAGGACCAAGATGGTAGTTCCAGAGGTTCATAAAAGCAATAGATGAAGCCGGCCATGTTGGTGCATGCCTTTAATCCCAGCACTCGGGAGGCTGAGGTAGGAGGAGCATTTTGAGTTCAAACCAGCTTGGGCTACAACGTGAGCAAGGTCGGCCTGAACGACATAGTGCGACCCTGCCACAAAAAAAGTAGGGCTGGGAGTTTAGCTCAGTGGCTTAAGCGCCTGCTTGACAGGCACAACGTTGTTGAGTTTGATCCCCGGTACCAACAGAAAAAAAAAAAAAAAAAAAAAAAAAAAAAAAAAAAAAAAAAAAAAAAAAAAAAAAAAAAGAAAAAAAAAAGGCAACAGAGGAACAGTGATAAATTTAATTTTATTATCTAAAATACTTTTAAAACTCTGGGTTAATTAGCTTTCTTTAAATATTTAACTTTCCTTGAGTTAGATTTTAGTGTCTTCAAAAAGTAAAACTGGTAACTAACACCAGTCTTAAAATTAGCCTAAACTTCTTTTTAGGATAATAAACTGCTTTAGGCTAATTCCTTCGCTCAGAAAGTACTCTTTTTATGAATCTCGTCAAAGGAGAGTGTGGATGGATAAACTATTATAGGTATGCTTGTGTGTCTATATTACACATACAACAGCTCTTAGGTGAGACCTGTGAATACCTCACAAAGCAACTCAACAGATAAATGTCTCTAACACCAACGGCAGATACACTTCCTTTTCTGCCATATTAAGAACAAAGAACATCTTTGAGTAATTCTAGTGTGAGAATGAAGAGGCTCTGAGAATCAAGGAGAATGAATCTAAATACAATTTTAGTCTTCATACAGCAGAGACTAATAAAGACATAAACAGCCCTCCAATACACATAGCCTTAACTGTCAGATGTCATGCCTTTTAATCTTCCTCCCCACACTATGTGAAAAGAATAAAAAAACAATGAGGGCTCACAATTAAGTGCACAAAACTTTTCAATTAAAAAAACTCAAGCTGGGAATGGTGGCTCATGCCTGTAATTCCAGCACTTGGGAAGCTGAAGCAGGAAAATCGCTACTGGTTCCAGGCTACATAGTGGGTTCAAGCCCAGCCTAAATTACACAGCAAGATCTTATTTCAAAAACAAACTGGGTGTGCTGGTGCATGCCTGTACTTCCAGAACTTAGGAGGCTGAAGTAGCATTGCCAAGAGTTCAAGGTCAGCCTGGGTTACATAATGAGTTCAAGCCGAGCCCCTGTGCATAGTGAGATCCTGTCTCAAAATCAAACAAACAAAACAAATGCAAAAAACAAAAAATTATCCTACATTTCTCTGGTACTACCTCTTACAAACCGTTTTCCTCTGGTCATGTTCTATTCTGACAAAATGAGTCAAAAGAAAGAGGCATTTCTTGTCACTTTCCACCTAAAAGTGAACACCACTACTCTCACCAAGTCTAGACAGGTACGAGGACACCACAAAGCAAGCCCTATTGAGTCCATTCTTATCTCTGTGTAATGCTCTAGTCTTCATGCTAGTTAAATATACTGCTCAATCATCAGAACTCTGCAAAGGTCCAACTAAAATGACAGGTTTTCAAACTAAGGGACTCCCAGACTTCAATTTTAGAAATGTTGCCAGATTCCTTCATCCAGGAATTATTACCCAAGCTTGCATTGTTGCTGAATAGGCTTTCCCTGATCCTAATGGTACCAAACACTGCTAGGCCTGCCCTCTTCTGTGTTTCACTGAAGAGCATGCAGTTTATCATACCCTCAGGGCATCTCTGTCTTCCAGCTATCTTCAGTGAAGAAAGAAAGTAGAGAATAGGTCCACCTGAGAAATGATAACCAGGGCTTATTCAAAAGATGGGCCAACCAATGAATTCCTGAGCAGGGTGTGACTAAGGGGGTGCTAGATATGGCAACCTGCTGGGGAGTGGAAATGAGGAGCAGGGAAAGCAAGCCTCCATGCGCGTGACCATGGTCACCCACCAACACTGCTTACCGAGGGGCATGCCTTGGATGTTCTCTCTATAAGAAAAATGTGCCCCTTTCCACGGTGGATCTCTGCTCACCTTTGTCCTAAAACTGTGCCACATGCTTTTCTTTGTATGTGGACATGACAGTCCTCAGCCAACCATCAGCAGGATGTGTTTTGTTTTCCCAATGTGGTGAGCCATTCCCACATTCACTCATTTTCCTGGTAAGAACCGAACCTCTCCATGGCTGGTCAGGATTAGGGATGTTGCTGTAGCCAAGGAAAAATTTTCATCTGTTGAAGTTAACCCACGGGGTGGCTTGAACCCTCAATCTAGTCAGTAGCACTGCATTTTAAGGGTAAAGCCCTTAAATCTACCCTGAAAAAAATGGCATTCAGTAAACAGGAATCAAATGGCTTTCTTTGAAAGCATTCAAAGTTGATCCTTTAGCCAACTTAGTCTGAGGTGAAAAAGGACACACTGATAGGACAGTAATAAAAACAGTAATTCTTGCTGTCCGCATAAAATGCTTGGAAATCTGTAGAACAAAAACAGTTCTGCAACCAACACTACAGCTCAGGAAAGGCAAACTCAAAAGAAAAACTTGTGCATGAGACAGTATAACTGCCCAGGTTACAATGGTCTGCAACATTCCAGGGAACCAGCAGTTAGGACCTCATAGCAGAATTAACCAGTGCCACATTTACATCTTGGGATCAATGATTATGGTTGCAATAGGATTTGCCTAGTAACAGAGGGTGATTATAACCCACAACTGGAAGCTGCTACTGTACGAGTAGTTTCCTGAGATCCTTTGCTATCCTGAGACAGGAAGGAGGCTGCTCTGGGTTTTCTGGTCTCCCTTTCTTTAATCTCAGGAGAGGGAGCGCCTTCAAGGCCACCCGGACAAGGTGGATGACTTACCCGTGCTCACTGAGTGGCAGAGCTGGGGTGCGACTTCAAGGCTCACCATTACCCAGTCTGGGGCTCTTTTCACGTCGGCAAACTGGCAGTTCCTGCACACCAAGAGCTCTCTGATTAGAGCTAGTGTGGATTCCTGGTCTGCAAACGGTTGGCCACAGCTCAGTCTGCACTTGATTTTTCCCCACCTTCAAAGAAGAAAACCTACCTCATGATTTCTCTTCCACATGCCCTGATATCTAATTCATTCCCAACAACCTTATAGTCACTTTTGACTACTCCTCTCTGGTTACCCACTGGGCTTACTGCCAAGTTCCAGTTTTCTCATTTTGCTGGGCCCTCAGGATTGTCTCATCCTGTCCCAGCAATTAATATATTTTAGCTACGGTTATTTTGACTTAGTCAACCTGTCTCTTTTACACTGTAGCAGGGAAAGCCAGCCGTGAATGCTTTCTTTTGCGTGAAGTCTACAGTGATGCCTAAATACTTTCATTCTCCAAACTCTGAACAACTTGAGTTCACAAGTTGAATCATTTCAATATTCTTCCTTATGCTTGAGAAGTATCTCTTTTATGAAGCCTTAGAAATTAGTCCTAGCAGTTTTAGTATTTTTATTCAATTTTTAATATATATAGCAATGTGTTCATGGTTTTTCAAATTTAGTTCTTTTTTCTTTGTGCTTCTCATTTAATTATGAAGACCAGCAACTGTGGGGAATTTAACATACTGCCTGGCACATAGTAAGTCAACTATATTTTTATTTCTCGTAACAAATTTGAAGAGTGTATTACTATTCCCATTTTAAAGAAAACTAAGGCGTGGAGAAGTTAAGCAACTTGTTGTCAAGGAGCTTAAAAGTGGTAGAGATGCATTTTAACTGAGGCCTATGATTCTAAATTTTAAGTTTAACCACAAAATCCCAATACCTTTTAAAAGCACAGAGAGCTTCTCCTTCCTTCTCATGATTCTGAGTACAGCCTTTTTCATTTAACAAATGCTGCTGTCTGAATGATAATCTAACCTCAGGCCAGTTGGTTGTACAGTTTCTTAATTTTGTTTTGAGACAGGGTCTCACTATGTTGCCTAGGTGGTCTCAAATTCATAAGCTCAAGTGATCCTCCCTCTTTAGACTCCCAAGTAGCTGGCCTATGCTCAACTTTTTGTAGTAGTTTTGTTATACAGCAGGGTGAAGTCTCCAGAGAAAAAAGAAACTGATCTTGGGGCAGGGTGAGGCACCTCTAAGCTGGGGGTATGTGACAACCAGGTTACTTTCACTCGTCTTTTGGTTCCCATTAGCCAGTGTCAGCCATCTGGTCCTTCCGAAAACATGTGTGGGTTCAGAACATAACAGACTAGAAGAATAGAGGAAAAATAAGATTATTCTGTGCAATTCCCATTCTGGAGGCCCCACATCAACCCCTGGAGTCTGTCTTTGGTTCTAAGGTTTGGCAAAAACTAGACCAGCACAGAGAAGATAGTTGTATCTAGCTGTGGTGGATGCATTTCATTAGTTTTCAAGGAATGGTGACAGGGACCAAAATGTTTATAAACATGAATGATGGGAGAAAGGTGAGCCAGGAATCTAAAAACACTGGAAGGCTTATGGATTTCCAACTACGGAGGTTATAACAGCAGCCAGGTGATTTTTTAAATTGATTCCAAACTTATTAACAGAATCACTCTAGCCCACTAGAAATCTTTTCTTCAGATTTCTTTATAGTAACTATACTTATTTTTTTGTCTTTTTTTTTTTTGGTAGTAGGAATCGAACTCAGGACCTTTCGCTTGCCAGGCAGGCACTGTGCCGCTGAGCTATATGCCCAGCCCTATTTTTGTTGTCTTTTTGAGGCAGGGTTTCACTATACAGTTCAGGCCAGCCTTGAACTTGCAGAGATCCTCCTGCCTCAGTTTCCCAAGTACTGGAATTACAGGCATGTGCCACCACGCCTGGCACTATTCTTATTTTTTACATGCCTTTCTATAGCACATTATGCTATGTGCTTTATATACATTGTATCATTTAATTTTCACAACTCAGGCTTACCACTTTCTCATAGGTGAAGAAACTAAGGCCTGAAGCAGTTTGGTAACTTGCCAAGGTTACTCAAACACCCTGGAATTCTTTAAACCCAGATACTAACCTAAAACCTATATTCTACTATCATGTTCTGCTACCCCTACACATCAACAGAAAGAAGCGGTCCATAAAACTGGTTTGAGAAATCTGAGCTCTGGGAGGAAAAAAAAATCAGTTTCATCAACTTAAGCACTATAGTGGAAGACAAATACCCACATGCCTAACTGCAGCTTATGAAAAATATTAAGTGGCAAACAAATAGTATTTCTGTACCCAAAGTCTGCAAATACTAGCAAATTGTGTAAACCTATTCTCTACTAAACTATCAATGGAATCAAACATAAATTAACTATCACTGGATGTAGTAGCACACCCCTATAATCCCAGCATCTGGGAGGTTGAGGCAGGAGGAATGTATGGGCTCAAGGCCAGACTGGGCTACACAGTGAGACTCTGCCACAAAAAACAAAAAAACAAAAAAACTTTTTTTTGGTGGTGGTGGTGTCTTTTTGAAATAGAGAAAATTAACATCCGTAAGAACCTGTATCCCAATTACCCAGAAAATTAAACTCATAACCCTCCATTCTCATAAGGTAAGCAAACCATTTGTTGAAAAAACTCCTGGTGAGAAAGGAATAACCAAACTCAAGTCTATGTTATTAAGCCCACACTGAAGATCCCAGGTTCATCTCAAACAGGATTATTTACATACTGGGGTGAGAAAAATACCATCATCCTAAAAATCTAAACCTTAAAAATTCCTTCAGAATAGGAGGGAGAGGGAAATCTATATCAAATTTGAATTTAGTGTTACTTTGTAACAGTTCTAAGGGGTTACTTTTTTATTAGAAACCATTTCAGAAATAAACTAAGTGGTCTCAGTGATAAAGTGCCCTGCCTGGTATGTGTGATTCTATGGTTCAAGTCCCCAGCACTACAAGAAAGGAAAAAAAACAAAAAGAGAGACTAAGTTTGCCAAGTTACTTCATTTTCACTAGCTTGTCACCATATTTTAGTCTTGTGAAATGGGACCAGGGCTGGAGAATATGGCTTAGTGGAAAAGTGCTTGTCTAGCAGGTGCAAGGCCCTGGGTTCAACTGCCAACACGGTAAAAAAGGACCTACCAAGAAAGCAACATGCAGGCTAGGGATGTAGCTCAGTGGCACAGCATCTGCCTGGCAAGCACAAGGTCCTGAGTTCAATTTCTGGTACCAAATGAAGAAAAAAAAAAAAGAAAAAAAAAAAAAAAAGGAGAAGAAGAAGAAGAAAGGAAAATGATGAAAGCAACATGTTTGCAAATAGTTTGTGGATCAAACTATTCACTTGTTAAGTAAATGTATTATTTTTGGTAACTTAAAAGTTAACATGGCTGCTACCCTTAAAGGGAGGCAAACACAATCACACCTGTGTCTGTTTCAACATTCTGACATTTATAAATGAACTCAAGAAATAAAAGTCAAATATCTTCCAGGTGTGGTGGTGCACACCTGTAATCCAAGCACTCAGGAGGCTGAGGCAGGAGGATCACAAGTTGGAGGCCAGCCTAGGCTACATAGTGAGTTAGAGGCCAGCCTGAATCACATAGTGAGACCTTGTTTCAAACAAAACAAAACAAAACAAAACGAAACGAAACAAAACAAAAGACAGATCAACTTAGAATACAACTTTCAGAATATAAAGTGGAATCATTCTTCCTTTTACTCCTACTTACCATAATAAAAGGCTTACACTCAACATACAGCACTACGCATTTCTATAGTAAAGCTACAAAGCCAGTTCACACTTACCTCTAAAACACAAGGAGTAGGTTACCAGGTGTCATGGCCTTATCATTATGCCTCAGGGACCATCTTAGCTGTTCAAGGTCCTTCTTAACTGACCCTGGGCTGCAGTCTGTTTTCTCTTTTCCTGTTAAGTACTGGTCTATGATACACATCCCCATGGGATTTCTTAGGGATGTCCTTTCCCTGAATAGGCCATTTTACTGTTTTTTGTGAATTTCTGAAATTATTTTAACATCAATACCTTTATTTTACCCATAGGACATCTGTTTTTTTTTTTTTTTTTTTTGGGTCTTTTTGAGACAGGGTCTCACCATGCATTCAGGCTGGCCTTGGGCTCACTTTGTAGCCTAGGCTGGTCTTGAACTTGCAATGACCTTCCTGCCTCAGCCTCCTGAGTGCTGAGATTACAGGAGTGAGCCACCATGCCTGGCTGACATCTGTTCTTAAATTCCGAACTCTGACGGCTGACCTTTGTTCTTAAATTCTGAACTCTGACCTGGGCCTCCTGCTTGTTCCTTTCATTTCTGAAGGCTGATTTCAAAGCTCCCTCCATCTGCCCCTTTCCAGGTCTTGGAGATCTCTGTTCATGAAGGCCCCCATTCTGAGATACAAGCCTATGGTTGGGGTGCAGGAGGTGATAGAATGCCACTTAATGCAGGGTTTAATTTTTCATTATTTAAGAAAAAGTTCCTGATTAAAACACAAGACCATCTTCACCTGCTAAAGTGGCAGTTTTTTTCTCCTTTTTTGAGTCAGACCCCACAATCTCACTATGTTGCTCACACTGGCCTCCAACTCTTGGGCTCAAGTGATCCTCCTGAGTAGTCAGGACTACAGGAGTGTTCCAATGCCAGCTCAGAGTAGCAAAGATGTTAAACAATACTGAGGCTCCATGCCTGTGAAGCTGTCATGTGAACATGCTTAGATGCTGCTGGCATAAGCACAACTCATGTAGCTTTGCTGGAAGGTTATCTAGTTATACACACAGACAGCACTGAGTATGTTCATTTTTGCTGTGACACATGAATGTGTCTTAAGGCATAATAAAAACTCAACCTATGTTTCATGTACATGATAACCATTATAGGCATATTTATGACAGTAAGAAAAAGCACCTTAGGAGGAATGATTAAATAAATGATGTCAGCCAACAGGAAGATTTTAATAGAAAAATTACATGAGATAAACTAGAAAAAAATGGGAAAGAAAATTGCTCACAAGACCTCACTTATGTTGGCAGAATTCTTTTTCTTTTGTGGCACCGGGGATCAAACTCACAACCTCGCACTTACCAGACAGGCACTTAAGCCACTGAGCCAAACTCCTAGCCCTAGTTTTTCAAGGCAGGGTTGCACTATGTAGTTCAGGCCAACCTTGCGCTCACGTTGTAGCCCAAGTCAGCCTTGAACTCACAACACTCCACCTACCTCAGCCTCCCAAGTGCTGAGATTAAAGGCGTGTGCCACCACACCCAGCTTAATGTTGGCAGAATTCTTAATGATACTGCTTTTCTACTTTATGCTTTTTGCATTTTCTGTATCATCTGCAATGAACTTACATTTTTCTCTAGACACAAAGTTAAAAAAACAAACAAAATTCCTCAAATGGGCGTGGTAGCACACGCCTATAATCTCAGCACTCACATGAGGATTCCTGGGAGTTGAGACCAGCTTGGGCTACGTACTGAGTTCAAAGCCAGCCAGAACTACAGTACAAGATCATGTCTCAAAAAACCCCCAAAACAAACTAACAAACAAAACCACTACCACCTGCTATGCTGTCTTACAGGCTGCTGAGATGACTTCTTCATATATAATTTTAATTGAAAAAAATCATAGTATTTAAAAAATCATAATCAATACTAATTGAGAATTCAGAAAAAAGTTCTTAAACATAGCAGGTAAAAATATAAATAAATACTGTATGTCTAAAAGATAATAGAAATCAGCAGCTAGCAAAAGACATATTGCAAAAGTCCACATCTATGCTGGGCATGGTGTTGCATGCCTGTAATTCCAGATACTCAGGAAGCTAAGGCAAGTTAGAGGCCAACCTGGGTAACTTACTGAGACCTTATTTCACTGAAGTATTTTACCAAGACCTTATCTCATTAAAATACTAAAAAGGGCCGGGAGTGGTTGCACACGCCTGCAATTCCAGCCCTTGGGAGGCTGAAGCAGGAGGATCTTGCAAGTTTGCGACCAGCTTGGGCTATAAAATGAGTTAAAGGACAGCCTGAACTACATACTGAGACTGTCTCAAAAAGACAAAAAAATGAATATAAAATAAAAATAAAATGATAAAAAAGGCTGGGGTGTATTTTAGTGTTAGAGGGTTTGCCTAGCATCTATGAAGCCTGGGTTTGATGCCCACCCCATTGGAAATAAATAACCAACCAACCCAGTATGGTAGCAGATTTCTATAATCCCAGTAGTCTTAGAGGCTCAAGAAGAATGAGCTGGAGGCCAGCCTGGTCTACATAGTGAGACCCTGTTTCAAAATAACAAAAACATATGGCATTACCCATACTATGTTTGTTTTTAAAAAAAAAAAAAAGCAAAGAGGAAGAGGCATAAGAAAGGTGTACATGCATGATGTATATGCGAAAAAAAGTACAATTATGTACACAAAATGTATAGCCATTTTGAATGAATTTTTCCACCTCTATATTAAAAAAAAGTTATGCTGCTGGGATTATAGGTGTTTATCACTGTGGCCAGTGTAAACACGCAAAATTCTTATGAGAAATAAATGTGTGCTATTTTGAAATGTTAAAAGTATTAAGAATCAGTTTTTAATTTTTACCTATATTAAAGCAGAGTTGTTGTTACTGGGCATGGTGGTGCATGTCTTTAATCCCAGCACTCGGGAGGCTGAGGTAGGAGAAGCATTGTGAGTACGAGGCCGGCTTGTGCTACGTGAGCACAAGGCTGGCTTGAGCTACATAGTGCAACCCTGTCTCAAAAAACCAGGGCCGGGAGTTTGGCTCAGTGGTTTAAGCGCCTGCCCAGCAGGCGCAAGGTTATGAGTTCAATGCCCGGTGCCAAAAAAAAAAAAGAAAAAAAAAGAAAAAAAAAAAGAAAAGCTTTAATCTCTTCCTAGATACTCATAAAATACGTAACAAAAATATATAACCAAATGCTTGCTTGATTTATTTATTTATTTTTGGTACTGGGAATCGAACTCAGGACCTTGCGCTTGCCAGGCAGGCAACCATGCTGCTGAGCTAGATCCCCAGCACTCAAATGCTTTATTTTTAACACAGACTCAAATACTTCATATGTGTGGACTCAAATGGGACAGTATTTGGCAGCAGTAAAATGGCCTATGAACAAAAAGGTGATAGGTCTCTAAAGGGAAAGTGTTGGCCCTGTAGTCTTATGAAACTGACAAAACATTAATATGCCACTTGGTGGCTTAACAAGAAATCCATTTTTTTCTGGTACTTGTAACTGAACCTTTCCAACTAAGCTACACTCCCAGCCCTTTTTATTCTGAAACAAAGTCTTGCTAAACTTAAACTGATGAGGTTGGGCTTGAACTTTTGATTCTCTTGCCTCAGACATTTAGGATGTTGGCATTACAAGCATGCACCACCATACCCTGCTTTCCCAGTCCCATTTTTAAATGAGAAGATGAAGAAAAGAACAAGCTTGGAGCAAGGAATCAAAAAAGCAAATCCTTGTGTAGGTTCTGGGGTAGGCTAAGATTCCTCTCAGCATTTAAGGGTCAGTAGTGCCTGAATACTGACAAGGACACATAGAGCAGGCAGCTAATTCAATGAAAGAGCCTTAAACTACATATTCAAAAAAAAAAAAAAAATCAAGGTGGATTCTATTCAAAGGAACTTTAATTGGTGTGTTTTTTTTTTTTGGGGGGGGGTGGTCCAGCAATTGAACTCACAACCTCACGCTTGCCAGACAGGCGCTGTGCTGCTGAGCTGTATCCCTGGCCCTCAAAGGAACTTTAAACAAAGATGAAAACAAATATATCACGGCAATACTTAGACATCAAAAATCTCAAACACATCAGGCAAGGTGCAACATGCCTGTAATCCCAGCACTTAGGAGCCTGAGGCAGGAGGATTGCTGGGAGTTAAGAGGCCAGTCTGAGCCACATAGTGAGTTTCTGGGCAGCCTGAACTACTGAGTAAGACCCTGTCTCCAAAAGCAAACAAACAAACAAAACCATTAAACAGATCAAAACATCAACTGAAAACTCTGGCCATACATGATTTCCCTATAATATGAAACACAGGCTCTAAAATTTATAGCCAAGTCGTCTTTGAGTTTTAATTCACGACTTTAATGAACTAAAAAAACAAAAACCTTGTTGTGCATAGTGGCACACACCTTTAATCCCAGGACTTGGGAGGTTGAGGCAAGAAGATCACCACAGGTTTGAGCCCAGCCTGGGCTACACAGTGAATTCAAGGCCAGCTTAAACTACATAGCGAGACCCTGCCTCAAAAACACACACACATAAAACCCAACACAAAACAACAACAAAAGGCCAAAAATGCTTTCAACGACCTGGGTGGGGATTTACTCTTCCCAATTACTGGGCAGGTAAAATAGTTAGATATAATGTGTTTTATTTATTAACCAAAATATGGAAAAATTAAGATACAAAGATCTACGAATGAAACCACAAGTGGCAAGAATAACTACTATGTGAAAAGTCCACATTTTACAAGTGATTTATTAATAAAAAAGAAAATCCATATATAATCAAAGACAGCAAGGCTATATTAATAGTGACACACTCCTAGGATCCCTGTTGGCCCTTGGTTCCCCACACTTCTCCAATGCATTTCTTGCTCAAGTGTAGCAGGTAGTCAGGCATGGTGGCACACGCCTATAATCCTAGCACTCGGAGGACTGCCAGTAGTTTAGGCTAACTTTTGACTACAAAGTGAGTTCAAAGCCATACCTACAGCCTGAACCACATAGGAAAACTCTGTCTCAAAAAACCAGAAGTGTAGCAGGGGGAACATAGGAGGCCCTAGTGGGATCCAGAATGGTTTATATGGTCCTGGGAGATCTACACCACTTTTGTGATCCCCAAGAGAACCACTTTTATGAAAGTTCTCTAAAATAGAGCCAGATTAAACTGGACATGGTGGCACAATCCTGTAATTTCAGCACTTGGGAGGCTAAGGGAGGAGGATTGCTGTGCATTCAAGGCCAGCCTGTGCTACATAATGAGTTCAGGGCCAGCCTGAACTACAAAGCAAGATCGTGTCTTAAAAAACAAAAAAAAACAAAACATAACACAGCAGGTTAGATTAAGGTTACCTAGTACAATGAAATGATGGACAAGGAATGACAGCTTGGATACCTCTTCTTCAAACCCCACAGAGTATTTTTCCTGGACACTAAATCTTCTTTCCTTTGGAGATGTTACCTACATTCCAATTTGTCAACTTTCTATTACATGATTATTTTACATATTAATTAATTCTGACGTTTACCCACAATCTTTCAGGCAAACACCTACAGATGTGTATCTCACATTTACAATTTTCAGCTCTACAACAATTTTCAGAGCCCTATCCAAACACAGTCTGCTTTTACATTTCAATTACTAATATTCACAATCCAGATATGCTCAAAGATGCTTCTCTATAGGGAGATTCACCATCTTTCTTAGGTATGCAACTGCAACCTTACACATTGAGCTAAACTGTGCTTTTTCTTTAGGACCCACTCCTTCCTTTAAGACTTTCCTACATTTTTGGCCATCTAGTTCAGACAATTCTTTTTCTTCTTTTTTGGTACCAGGGATTGAACTCAAAACCTCACACCTGCCAGGCAGGCGCTTACACCACGGAGCTAAATCCCTGGCCCTAAGTTCAGACAATTCTTGCTTGAGATATATCTACCACTGGTCCTCTTCCCAGAAGTCATTTCTTCTGCAGTGATTTCTGAATGTTAGGAGGTCATATTGTGTGCCACTGGTGTCTACAATACCTGTCTCTTAACTTCTAAAATGACTTCTCATTCCTTGTTTCAACTTACAATGATGAATTTTATGCATGTCATGGCTTAGCAGTGTTAACTTTAAGAAAGAAGTATTCCTTTAAAAAGCCTCATGTACTCAGGGTCCTGAAAACATTTCTCCTTCTCTCTCCCCATTTTCTGGGTTGCTCAATCTTTAACCTCCAGAGCCTTTGAGTCCTATCCTGATTTTGATTTTTTTCAGTGTAAAACTTTAATAGCTGTTTGTTAAATTTCTTTCTTTCCATTTTGTACACTAAGGATTGAACCCAGGGCTTTTTCACCAAGCTATAGCATCCCTTTTAAATTCTTTTTGAGACAGGTTCTTGCTAAGTTGCTCAGGCTGCACTTGAACTCTCAGTGTTCCTGCCTCAGCCTCTTCATTTCTATTTTCAATGTGCAATTTATATCCACTTATCTTTCATTTTAAGTTCTAGCCAATCTATTTTTCAAAGCCCAAACAAATCTTTTCAAGGCAGCCATTCCAAATTTCACTTGTTTTGAATTTGAAGTGAAAGCAAGCATTCTTTAATTAAAAATGTACATGGCAAATTTCAAGAGGAGAACTGCTCTTCTGCCCCCTCACTCATAACATTCAACACACTATGGGGTATCCTGTTGGGTTATCAATACATTTGGTTGATTAACCAGTTTCCCCATCAGCATTTTCAGTTATCATCTTAGTCTTCAGCATATGGACCTCGTCAAACATATTTTCCTTTAACAAACATTAACAAGCTGTCTCCTAATGATTACGATCAGACACCTTTCACTGTAGCTACCACTTACTGTAAAAAGTCAAATACTTCACATTTATTACATCTGATCTTCTTTTTCTATGTGAATGAGAAAATAAGTTCAGAGAAATTAAGTAACCTTGCCCATAGGTACTTAAGCGGTAGAACCAAGATATGATTCAGGTCGATGCAGCTTCAAAACCTATGTTTGTTTTTTCTGACGAAAGTTATCACTAAGTTGGCCTCTGGAAAAAAATAAAACTAGGAATTTTAACTCACATATCTGACATGTGTAACACATCTCCCCCTTTGTATTTCTTAAAAAATGAAGGTTCTCAAGTAAAAATGAGTAATTTTCTAAGCCTTTTACGCTGAATCAGTATTCGTAACACTTTACTGAAGTCATTATCCTCAGTAAGGTAATTCTTGCTAACAATGAAATATTAGCTATCAACTTTTCTCACATGTGCAACTTAAATACTTAGGTATCTTTTTTAACTTCTCAAGAGTCAGTTACTACTGGGGAGAAAACTATAATCCTCTCAGACTTGTCTTTTTTTAAAGGTCAAAGGTTCATCTAAATACTGAAAATTTAGTGTTCCAAAATGTTTTCCTCTGTTCTTCGATTTTTTTGTTAACTATGCTAAGTCCTACCTAACTAGTTTCCAGTTTTTTCCACTGAGTATCTTCTCCAGGCTTGATCACTCATTTGTTTTCCTTGAAATCTGTTGCCCCTGCTTGCCCTGTTTTGCCAAAGCAGATTAGGAACAGATACAGACCATACTGGGGAGGCAGAAGGTTGGCAATTTCGAGGCCGGTGTCTCCACCAGTATTAACTTGTTGACGCAGACACTAGCCGGGTTGGCCACTGTTTTCTAACAAATTCCTCAACAGGACAGCAATTTTTTGGCAAGTTGAAGAACGGAAACCACAGCATGGAAACTCTGCACGGAATCTTCAAGATAACGAGTAAAGACTTAACTCTCGCAAAGAGAACGGTGAAGGCTTTCAGCGTGGCAAGACGATACTTTCGAAAGTGTCACTAGACTACTCAAAGTGGAGTCTCCCGCCCAAATAAGTGTGGCACATGGTAAATATAAAGAAGGCCTCCCTCCAGAGTTCCTGTCCCCGGGAAAGACGCATTGGGACCGTCTGATCTTTTAGTCTAGGGAAGGGGTGAAAAGAGGGCAGGAAATCCTGTTTGTTTATTTCCAACAGTCCTCAGAACGGGAAAAGTCCCTTCCCAAAGCCTGGGAAGGAAAAACTCAAACCTCCCGGGCGCCCGCAGCCCAGCCCCACCGGGCTTCCTTCTTCGGGTCCCACTCCAGTCCTCGCCACCGCTCCCATTATCCCGCTACCACCCCCGCCCGCGCAGGCGCAGTGGGAGCCGGGCCTATCCGCGCCCCCGAGCGCCGCGACCATGGCGGAGCCCAAGAAGGCCAGCGACGGCTCCGCGCAGGGCAGGCTTCCGCTCCCGCTCCCGCGACCCCTCCGCCACCTCCAGTGCCTTGTACCCCTCCCTATGGTCGGCTCCTCTTCTGCCCTTCTCACCCGTTCTTCAGATCCACCTCCAAGATCTTGCCGTAGCCCTTAAAGAAGCGCTCCACATCGCGCTCACGGGCCTGGTAGCTCAGGCGACCGATGTACACGCGCGGCATCCCGGCAACGGCGGTGGCGGCTAGCCCCGGCCCGGGCGCCCCTTAGGCGGCGGCCGGCGAAGCGAGAACACGGCGGCAACGGGCGGGCGGGCGGCCGGACGCAGCCGAACCCCGGCGACGTACGCGAGCACGTAGCTCGAGAGCGCGCGCCTCCGCTTCCCCCTCCCTCCCCCGCGTCAGGCGGAGGGTAACGGGAGAGAGCGCGCGTTCGCTTCCCGCCTGGCCAGGGCTGGGGGCGAGGCCTACTCTGAGGCGCATCGAGGCTGGGCGGAGCCTGATGATCGACAGGCGGTGCTGACCGCCCGGCCCCCAGTACGTCTTCTCGCGAGTTCGCCGAGGAGCCTGCGCGACTTTGCATAGCCTGTCCGCTTCGGCCGCCCTCCCGGAAGTGTGTGTGTCTGTGCCCTCGGAGCCGAAGTTCCTGCTTTTGTCCTTTGAACTGGGAGTGGTTTCAACTTCAGAGCAGGCTGTTAGAATTAACCCTGATTTCCAAACGGTTGTGTGTCTGTGTGGGCTCCTAAAGCTTGGTGTCTCTGAGTTCCTTTAGTCTTCTCTGTCGAAGGGGCTTAGTACTTCCTGCCTTACATAGTTGCTTTGAGAATTATGAGATTAGGTCCGTAAAAACACTTAGTACTGTTCTCGCACATTCTAAGTGCTTAAAAATAGTACCTTATTATTACTTTTTTTTTTTTTTTTTTTTTTTTGCCGTGCCGGGACCCAGGGCATGCTAGGCAGGTGCACCGTTCAGCTACACTTGCAGCTCGCTATTATTATTATTTGCAGTACTGGAGAGTGAACCCAGAGTCTTTTTTCTTTTCTTTCTTTCTTTATTTATTTTGCGACAGCGTTTAACTACTTTGTCCATCAACAGGATTTTAAAAACAGGACACTTTGCTTAAAAAAAGCAGTGTGAGAAGTGGCTAGAGCTTTTGAGTTAGTCTAGATGTGACACTTGAGTTGATTGCTTGACCAATCTAGCCTATTTTCTAACTTGTAAAATTAGGATTTATGCACATCGCAGTGAACTACCAGGGTGACCACGGGGCTGTGTGTGTGGAAGTGTCACTGGCCAGCGTGGGTCCTTGCTTTAGTGATGATAATAGAAATTAAAACAAAAGCTATAGTATGAGTTTATAGGCAAAAACTTTACTTGAAATTAAGGAAAAAACTCCAGTCTGAGTAGTAGCAGGAAGAGCATCAGACCTGCCAGTTCGCAAAAAAAAAAAAAAAAGACTGGTCTGGTAGATCATTGACTCAGGACAATATTCTGGACATCAGTGAATGTACTGTGAATCTCTTACCCTGATGTCTAGCCTTGAAGGGCAATGAGATAGGTTAGGTAAATTTATGGTCAATAAACCTGAGGCAGGAGGATCATTGCAAGTTTGAGACCAGCCTGGGCTACAAAGTGAGTTCAAGTCCAACCTGAACTGCATAGTGAGACCCTGTCTCAAAAAATAGGGCTGGGGATTTAGCTCAGTGGTCTGAGCGCCTGCCTGGCAGGCACAAGGTTGTGAGTTCAATCCCCAGTACCAAAACAAAAACAATTGGACTCATTTTGTAGAGAAAAATATTGACATAGGCAATCATACATGATTCAAATGCAATATAGTTCATACAGAATTCATGGTAATACAAAATGTATTAGTCCTAAATTTACCTGACCTATCTCATCTGCCTTCAAGACTAAGGACACCAGCTGGGTGTGGTGGTGCATGCCTTTAATCCCAACACTCGGGAGGCTGAGGTAGGAGGAGCATTGTGAGTTCGAGGCCAGCTTGGGCTACAACGCGAGTGCAAGACAGGCCTGAGCTACAGTGCGACCCTGCCTCAAAAAACCAGGGCCGGGAGTTTGGCTCAGTGGCTTACGCGCCTGTCAGGCAGGCGCAAGGTTGTGAGTTCAATCCCCGGTGCCACAAAAAAAAAAAAAAAAAAAAAAAAATAAGGACACCAAAATACAAATAAGGTGTTTTCAAGATTTTCAGGGACATTCACTGCCATCTACAATGCTCTGTTACAGACCCCTTAGACTAGTGTCTAGAAGTCTCCAGTCATTATCCTAAACCTGTAGTTACCTTGAATTCCAGGAAAAGCAAAGCCTCACAGATCACCTCAAGATGAATTGAGGCTGTGCACCCCACAAAAGCAGGAGCAATCATTTCCTGGAAATCAAATTATTTACTTGAGCCACAAGGACTTCTCAGGAGCCCATCTTGCAGAACTAGTCCTAGATAGGTCAACCAAACTGTTACCAATCAGTTGAGGTTTCTTTTATTCAGACAGAGATCATGACTCAGTACCTCTGCTAGTGTCCCTGGTGCCACCACAGGACACCAGCTAATGTCAGTGTTGTGGGTCAACACTGCTAGTCGCTGATCTCTGCTGCTGTTGGCCACTGCCAGTTGACACTAGCTTGTGCCTGACACCATTGTCAGTTGTTGGTCAACTGCTGGTTACTGGTCTGTCTGCTGGTCTTTGTTGGTTCCTGGTCTTTGGAGCTCTTCCTGGAAAACAGCCCCCATTGTTTATGCTCTTTCTTTTAATGCAACTTCTCTGTCCACATTACTCAGAATGAAAACTTCTAGAACCTTCCAAGCACACAGTACCTCTTCCCAATTATCTCAGTGGGGCCTCCAAATGATATAGGGGAAATAAATGTAATTCTCAACTGCTAGATGTCAGATATGCTGAGTTCGTGTTCCCCAAAATCAAAGAATAATTCTAAAGAGCAAACAAAAATTAAGAGTAAGAAAGCTTTATTGAGGAGATAACTATTTTGGAAATTATTCCATAAGAATACAAAAGGAACTCCTATAGGATTATTTTTATGGTTTTTAATATACCATTTTATACTCAGTAATTTATTTAATCAGTACTCTAGTGAAGGACATCAAGACAGGTTCCAGTGTTTTGGTATTAGAATTGCTGCACTGAATAACCTTGAATACTCATATGTAAATCTATTCTGGGAAGTGGGACTACTTGAGTCAAAGGGCATGGGCATTGGACAGGTGCTACTCAATACTGTACCCTGCAAATGCCTGTTTCCTAATATAGTCAACAATGCTATCAAATGTTTGACCTTTGTCAAGCTGATAGGTAAAAAATGGTATGTTCTAGTGGTTTAATTTGCCGTTTATCTTGTGTGGAGTAAGCTTTTCATGTTTAAGATAGTTATATTTTCCTTTGTTTATAACTTGCTTATTTTATTTATTGATTTATTTATTTTTGGTTCATGGGAACTCACTATGCACTGGGAAAATCAGCTCTGTCAAATGAATTGCAAATATTTTTTCCCAGTTTGGTGTTTGACTTTTGACTTTGCCTAGAGTGTTTTCTGCCATACAAAATGTTAGGTATTTATGGGATTGAATTTATTCGTATTTCGTTCTTCTTTGGTTCTAGATTTTGTGTTATAGTCATAAAGGCTTATCATGCTAAAATTTAAAAAAATCTCTCTTGGTTTATCCTCTTACTTTTAGGGAATTTTTTTTTCTTTCCGAGATAGGTTCTCCATAGGTAATTCAGACTTCCCTTGAACTCACTATGTAGTCCATGCTGGCCTCAAACTCATGGTGCTCCTCCTACCAGAGCCTCCCAAATGTTGGGATTACAGGTGTGTGCCACCATGTCCCCAGTTTTATCTTGCCATCTTTAAATCATTTGGAATTTAGGAAGATGTGGGGATAATAGCTAACTTCCTTCCTTCCTCTGTTTTCTTTCTTTTATGTTTGAAGCCTCTTGATGTTAGCTTCCTGTTTAACCACTTATTTTTTAGCCTCTTTCGTTTTTTTATCCTTTTTTTTCTTAATTCTTTGTACATAGCAAAGGCACATCTGGTTTCTTTTTTTTCTTTTTCTTTTCTACTTTTATTAGTACATGTTTAAAGTACCTAATGATTACATTCATTGTAGGGAATTGGTACATGTGTATAACATATTCCAGTTCTTTTATTTTTCCTCCTCCCTCCACTTTTTTATTTTTCTATCATCAGATTCATTTACTTATAAGACCTTACAAAGTTAATTACCATATACACAGATTGAAAACCAGACTAATATGGCCAAACAACACATAAAACATGTAAGACAGTTGTGCTAAATCAAGGTGAAGGGGAAATTAAAAATTTTAAAAGCCTTCCAAGAAAGCCCACCAGGAGTGCCCACCAAAACCAAGTGGACATTTCTGGACAAGCCTGATAACAGAATATTTTTTCCTTTGTGTAACCATACTTGTTCAACCTATTGCCTTGCAATATAACTTGAGATGTTTAAACTCCCTTGTCAACCTGTGATGTCACCCAACTCTCCAATCATAATGTGCCAAATCTGCTTTTGTACCTCCCACTTGCTATCCCTACAAAAGCTCTGAAAACCTACTGGGTGGGGCTCTGGTTCTTTGGGAGAGATCCTAGTCAAGCCCACCAGTGTAGTAAACTGCCTCCTAAACCTCCTTGGCGCCATTTTTTCCCCATGTTTGGTCCATTTTCCTTAACAAAGGTATGCTTTTAGATGCATGCTGGATCACAATACTATTTTTCTTTTTTCGTATTATCCATCTTTTTACATGTTCTTTCCTTCATTCTCCTTCTCCTCCTCCTTTTTTTTTTTTTTTTAATTGGGAATTGAACTCATGACCTTGCCGTTGCCAGGCAGGCACTGTGCCACTGAGCTGTATCCCCAGCCCTCCTCCTTCTTTCTTTCTTTTCCTGGGGATTGAATTGTTTTGCACTAAGCTATATCCTTTTTTTTTCCCCAGTCCTTTTTTTTTAAATTAAAAAAATTTTTTTTTCATTTTGAGGCAAGGTGTTGTTAAAAATTGCTAAGCTGCCCAGGCTGGGCTCAAATTTGCCATCCTGCCTCAGCCTTCCAGAATGCTAGGATTATAGGCATGTGCTACCATGCCTGGCTAGGACTGTAAATTGTTTTAAGAACTACCACTAACCTAGGCAGTCATGTACTCTTTTCTTTGTTTGCTTCTTGAGACAGGGTTTCACTATGTAGTTCCGACTAACCTTGAACTCCGTAAACTTACTCTGTAGCCCAAAACTGGGTTTGAGCTTGTGGTGATCTTCCTGCCTCAGGCTCCTGAGTGCTGGGTTTACAGGGCATGTGCCACCACACTGGGCTTGTCATGTACTCTTGATCAATCTGTTGTACAGCTGGGAAAGAGAACTCCACAGAGAGGAATGCCTGTCTTCACAATCTGCTTTTTCCAGAGTTTTCTAACTCAAGAAGTGGCATTTCTCTCCAGCAACGTGCCAGAGTTCACCTGCCACAACTACTCTGTCCCTTTCTTTCTTGTAAACACTCAGGTATCCATCCTCTTCTTTTTATTCCCACTTCCTAACCTATCTCAGGCCTCATCATACTGTTCACACATCAGGGCTTTTTTTGTTTTGTTTTATTGGTACTGGAGATTAAGCCCAGAGCCTTTACACTAAACTATATCCTCAGACCCTTTTTTATTTTTCATTTTAAGACAGGGTTCTGCTAAGTCACTAAGTGGCCCAGGCCAGGCTCTGAATTGTGTTCTGCTTCAGCCTCTTCAGAGTGCTGGGATTACAGGTGTATATAGTACCATACACACAGCTCTATCAGGGCTTCTATGTATGCTGTTACCTCTGCCCGGAATATGACCGCTTCCTTTTTCAGGCCTCAGACCTTTTTTGCCTGTTTTCTCTCAAGTTCCCTCTGTATTATGGTATTTTTGTTTTTTTGTTGTTTTTAGATAAGGTCTTGCAATGTAGTTCAGGCTGGCCTCGAACTTGTGGTAATCCTCCTGCCTCAGTGTACTGAGTGCTGGGATTACAGGCATGTGCTACCATGCTTGGCTCAAAATAGTTATTGAATGAATAAATGATCTCTCACCTTGACTACTTCAATGGCCTCCTCCTTCTCACTGTTTTTCATACTGCCCTGTGAGATACAGGGAGATTTGAACGCTCTTCTTGTTGTCAAGTCAATTATAGGTAACACGAAAAAAGCAAAAGCAAAAGCTGGGTATAGTGACACACAATCTTAACTCAGCTGCTTGGGAGGCTGAGACAGGAGGATCACAAGCTGAAGCAATTTAACAAGGCCCTGTCTCAAAACAAAGTAAAATAATAAATCATTAACTACATAAAAGGCTGGGGAAGTACCTCCGTGGTAGAGTGCATGGCTAGCATGTGTGATGACCTGGGTTTGATCTTCAGTACCATAGAGGAAAAATGAAGAACAAAATCAAGAAGTCCTGGGAAGAGAGGGAGCTCCAAGCCCAGCTATGAGGTGGAACGAATTCTGATGTCTGGTGTGGTAACCAGACAGGGGTGAGGGGACTTGCTTGGCTTCTGGTGCCAGCTCTGCTACCTGCTATATGACATAGGGCAGCTTATCTCACCTCTCTGGGGCTTCCTTTTCTGTAATGTGGGGATATTAAAACCTCAATGAGCCAGGCGTGGTGGCGTATGCCTGTAATCCCAGCACTCGGGAGGCTGAGGCAGGAGGATCATTGTGAGTTCAAAACCAGCCTGGGCTACAAAGTGAGTTCAAGGCCAGCCTGAACTGCATAGTGAGATCCTATCTAAAAAAACAGGGTCGGGGATTTAGCTCAGTAACTGAAGTACCTGCCTGGCAGGCACAAGGTTGTGAGTTCGATCCTCAGTACCAAAAACAAAACAAAACAAAACCCCCCAAAAAACAAACCTTAATGAAGTGGTTGAATTGTAAAAATCAAAGTAAGTTGTGTATGAAAGTGCAAGGGCTATGGGTATAAGAGAGGCTTCCCTCTTCCTTTTTGGCAGGTGCCAGTGTCACTTTTCCACCTGCCTTCAGGCCAGCTCCGCTGTCCTCCCCCAGATTTTCCCGTACCAACACTGTACCACCCTTCTTCAACACTATCAGCTGCTCTGGCTGGGCCCAGAGCTTTAGCCAGGGCAAAGCACCTGCCAGTAGCTTGTGGGTGCTGCTGATTGCTTCCGGGCACAAGGACAGCTATGTCTGAAACACACAGGTTCCTGCAAGACCTTTCATCTGGGTTTCAGTCTTCCCCTGAGGAAAGCAGACTTAAACATCTCATCTCCCAAGATGCAGTCATTCATCAACCCTGTGGCATCTGCTGCAGTCGTTTCAGGGTGGATGCTCCCAGGAGAGGGCTGGGAGAGGGCATCAGGCAGCCTCAGGGCTTGGGGGCGGGGGGTGGGCCTCAGGCTTTGCCCTAGGAGGGAGTGCATGTTTGTCTTCTAGCTCTGGAGTCAAGGATTCCCTTCGTTAGCCATTTACCAAAGGGGTTGTTTACTCAGCGGGCCAGAAGAGTCATTCTAATTCCACAGAGATGAGTTGGTCTGGCAATGAGAAACAATCTACTGCACTTGTATAGAAGAGATGATCAGTTCAGTCAGATTCCCTTCTGACAGTGTTTTTGTTTCCTTTCCTGTTAGCCTCTTAAATGTTGGCAACCACTGGTTGGTCTTCAAAACTTGGCTGCTGAGCAGTGGGAGTGAGGCAGGTTTACTCATCTGAAACTAAGAAGCCTGCATGTTGATGATTTTATCTTTCCTTAGGACTTCTCTCTTCCAAATTGTTCCCCAACCTGCTACCAGACAGATTTTTCCAAGGTGCAGTTCTGTGACTAGGACAAGGTCTAAATTCCTTAGCTAGGAATCACGACCTGCCACCATCCCCCTTTCAGCTGCAGATTGTTGTCTCGATTTCAGTGTAAGTTAAATCACTGAATAGTATCACTTAGGAGTAGGCTCAGCTGAACGCCAAATAGGAGACACTCAAGTAGACATGGTTGGTGTCACGTCCCCAGACACCTTTGACCTTGTTGCTGTCCCATTCTGATTGTGCACACTCTAGGAATCACATGTGTCTTCCAGCTAGGAGGAAGGTGAGGGGAAGAAAAATGTCCAGGATGCATGGCAGCTCCATTTCAAAGGTTCCTAAGAAACTGACACCTGACACTTCTACTCACATCACACAGAGCAGACCTCAATAACTGCAAGGCGGGAAGGAGACCTGGTATTCACTCTTGCCTACCACCAAAAAACAAAACAAAACAAAACAAAACAAAAAACAAAAGTGGTAGGTTTTAATTCTAATGGGTATCTGGGGAAAACTAGAGGGTTCTGATATAAATTCCCTGCTTCTGTAACTTGCTTACCCTGGTCTCTGAGTCTGCAATGTTTGTTTTATAATGGGTAAGTCATCCTCATCCTTTGAGGCCCAGCCCAAATGTCACACCTGCAGACCCCAAAGGTACAGTGCACAATCCCCGTCACTGTTCTCATGTTGAATGTTCCTCCGTATCTCCAGGTGTGGTACTGAAAACCTTCCCCCTTCCCATCTGTTTCCTCCTCCAGTTGATCCCAGGGGTCCCCCTCACCCTAGCCACAGGCCTTCATGCTTCCGAAGCCCCACATTTGCGGACCTTCCCCTGAAGGACTTCAGTTTTCACTATTATGGCCTCTAGGCAGCCTACCCACCCTCTGAGGCCTTTTCTTTTGCCTACACTGAGCCTCTGTATGGATCACCTATTCCAGGAATCTGAGGGATGAACTGGGGGACAACATGGGAGTTAGGGCTGGTCCCTGCCCAGGCGTATGAGAAGGTGGCAGCATCTCCAAGTGCACCTGCAGAACTATTGCAGCCCCAAGCTGAAGCAGAGACGGTTCTCCAGAGGACACACAGAAGACCCTAAAGACAAGAGCGACTCTGCCTCTACATTAGTAGAAAATTAAACCCTCCCTGCCAGCCTTTCCATTATCCCTGCTACTTAAAATTCCTCTGTGCTCTCCTTACCCCACCCAGCCCTGGGCTTCAGGGTAAGTCCTGATTTCAAGGCCCTTTGTGATCTGACCCTTTCCTAGGAGGAGTACCTCAGTTCTCCTTCCTCTTCCCCTTTTCCTTTGCAGTAGCTATACCTGATTGTTTGCAATTCCCCAAGTGTCAGGGTGTTTCTGTAATAGGTTGCCTGTAATCCCAGCACTCAGGAGGCTGAGGTAGGAGGATTGCCATGACTTGGAGACCAGCCCTGGCTACACAGTGAAATCTTGTCTCAAAAACACAGAAACAAACAAAAAACCCAAACTGTCACAGGTGCTGCTGGTTTTACTTAGTACTTTTCTCTCTGGTCCTCAAGATTTCTGTAGATGGCTGGGTGTATTGGTGCAAATGTGTAATCTCAGCACCTAGGAGGCTGAGGCAGGAGGTTTTCAAGTTTGAGGCTAGTTTGGACTAAATAGTGAGGCCATATCTCAAACACACACACTCAACCCCCTCAAATAAACAAACCCAAACCAAAACAAACCAACAAAAAAACCAAAACCAATTTGGATGGCTATATCCTTCAGCCATCCTTCCTTGACACCCTTAGCAGAACTGGCCCTCTTGGTCCCCTACCCCAACCAGGAGTCTTGTTCTTATACTGTACTAGTCCATCTCTTGGGATAGGGTTAAACAACCTGAGGGCAGCACTGCATCTTTCATTGGTAGCCCTGTAGTAATTTTGGACACACAATAGGCATCCAATAAATACTCTCTGAATAAAGTTCCTAAATTAAGGGAACAGGTCGCCGGCTGACAAGGGAGCTATTCCAAAGTCTGTTCTTTGCTTTGGGTCAGTGGATGGTAAGGCGAACACCAAAAAGTCACATTGAAGCCGGGCGTGGTGGCGCACGCCTTTAATCCCAGCACTCGGGAGGCTGAGGTAGGAGGAGCGTTGTGAGTTCGAGGCCGGCTTGGGCTACAACGTGGCGCAAGGCTGACCTGAGCTACATAGTGCGACCCTGCCTCAAAAAACCAGGGCCGGGAGTTTGGCTCAGTGGCTTAAGCGCCTGCCCTGGTAGGTGCAAGGCTGTGAGTTCAATCCCCGGTGCCGCAAAAAAAAAAAAAAAAAAAAAAAGTCACATTGAGTCATACCTTGCTCCTTGCCTGAATGAAGCCTACTCATTTTTGAGTCTATTTGGTGCTCATGCCTCCTGCAGGAAGCCTCCTGCCCCCAGCCCTTAGGTGTGCTCTCACAGCCTCCACTGTGATTTCTCTCTCCTTTCTTTGTCTCTGTCTGTCTGTCTGTCTCTCTCTGGCCTTTTTGAGACAGGGTTTCACTATGCACTTCTGGCCTTGAACTCACTTTGCAGTCCAGGCTGGCCTCCAGCTACAGGTGATCCTCCTGCCTCAGCCTCCAGAGTGCTGGGATTTATAGGTGTGCGCCACCATGCCTGGCCTGAACCTTCCTTTCTACAAGTTTCTCCTCCGTGGCTGTGGATTCTTTGAGGGCAAAGATGCTGACTGGCTTTGCATTTACCAGTGCCCAACCTCACTTTGGTTTCAGGGTAATCAGGAAATAGTCCTAGGGACTGGGTGAAGAAGCAGAGAGCTACTTAGTGCTGCCAGATGGCAGGTGCACAGATGCTCCTTCTCCTCAGAGGTGACTTAAATAATTTTTCTTAGGAAATTCAGAATTTATTTATAAGGTTGGCCTCATCCTCCTGGTGGGATGAGTGGTGAACAGACAGCAGTCTGGGGAGGGCTGGCCCCCGCGGTCTCCATCTCCTCCCACCTTGCTCTGGCTTTTCTGGGATGATCACATGGTGAGAATCTGCTTCGAAGACACGAAGGGCTCCATGGCGGCTCCCAAAGCCCGCTGGTAGTCCTGCAGGGGGAGCTCGGTGCAGGCGGGGGCCGTGAGCTGGCCTTGGCGGATGAGGCCGCACAGTGTGAGGATCAGCCTCTTGAACTCATCTGTGGGAAGCAGGAGGAAATCAGACGGGCGGCAACAGCTAGGGCTTGGGGAGACGGCACGTGGGTTGCCCTGTGTGTGGGAGCGGGCACTGAGTTCTTGCAGAGTCTCTAGAGCCTTGGCTTTGCCAAGGAAGGATGGTGGCCTGGTCTTCACCTGGGTCCAGGATAGTGGGAGACAGGTGGGGCCAGAAGAGCACGGGGAGTGGCCTTAGGAGCTGCTGGGCACACAGAAACCACCCATCCGCAGTGGCAGCTGGGATGACTCAGACCCACAGAATTGTAGCCTGGCAGTGAATGGCAGGAGGGGCAGGATTATCCCAGGCAGTGAAGCCACAGGAGACGCAGGCAGGAGGTGCGGAGGCCTGGCATGTCAGGGGATGTACACCAGGGCAGCTTCACGGGGAGACAGGAGCTCTCCCCAAGAGCCCAGAATTCTCAGAAGCCTGGACCTGAGGCTGCCCCACCTTCCCCGGGGCTGGCCTCCCACTGAGAACCCAGTGTGGAACAGAGGATGGGCTGTGACAGCCTTGGCTGAGGAGTCTGTTTTCACAGATAAAAATATACTCAACTTTCAAATCCAATCCTCCCTCCAGTTTAAAAACACTCAGTGGCTCCCTGGCTGGCTTTAGGACAGTCTGAACACCGCTGGATGGTTGACAAGGCCTTCTGCAATGTGGCCAGTGCCTGGCTGTCCAGCTTCGAGGCCCTAGCTCCGACCTACTGCTCCAGTGGCTCTGAACCACTGCAGTGCCAGTGAGTCACGCACACACTCTGTGACGGGCTTTTTTGCATGTGCTGCTTTTCTCCCTGAAGCACCCTATGCATGCCACCACTGGGACAGCTCCATGTCCTTGGTACTTTTCAGCTTGGGCTCACACTCTGGGAAGCCAGGCCTCCAGGAGGAGGAATTGTGTCTTGGCTCAGGTTCTGAAGACAGAGGCCATCTGCTCACATCCTGGCTATACCACTTCCAAAGAGGTGGGGCAACTTTAGGCGAGCTACTCGATCAGTCTGAATACCATTTCCTTCTCTATTAAACAGGGCGTGCAAGTGTTTAACTAGTAGGATGCTTACACAGAGGCAGGGGTTGAGTAACTTGCCCCAGGTCCTACAGCGAGCCCAGGCAGAGCCTAGCTCTGTTGGTGGCAGGGGTAGGCTTGGATAGTGTGCTCTCTTTACTGGGCAGTCTTCCCATTGGCTGAGGGCTGTGTTTGCAGTATCAGATACTCTGCCCTAAGGACTAGCCCAGTTCAGTCCAAGGATGATTTGTTGACTGCAGCTGTGGCTAGAAAGTATTTTCCTTTATCCTGTTGCAAGGCTGGGGACCCAATTGCCTCTGCAGGCTTCTGGCAGCTGGTCACTTCTGCAGCCATGCTAGGTGCTGCCCTCTTCTGTGACCCTTGGTATCAGGCCATCATCTGCTCACCTGGACTGTGGTTCTTCTTCCACTGTGACAACCAAAAGCCCCGAAGTTTGAGGTCCTTAAAAATGAGCAGGCTCTGTGGACACAGGAGAGACACGCTGAGGGCAAGAGCTTCAGGTACCACTTCAGGATGGACTCCTCCCAGGGACAGGGCTGAGTTTAGACAACTGTGCTATCAGGGGAGGAGCATCTGGCCCTGGTCTGCAGAGCTCTGCAGTGCCCCAGCTTACCACGGAGGCTGTGACAGGCTGCTTGGCCATCCCACCATAGGTCACCATGGTCCCTCCAGGCCTAAAGAATTGAGAAGAAAAAAAAAAGAGTGGGTGCAGGCAGGGATGGGGCCACACTTGGGCTCACCATGGCATTTCTATTTTGATTGTGACTTCTAGATTTTGCTCTTAGAATCCCTGGAAAGGGCTTGAATATATAGATTCTTAGGCCTGACCCCTAACTTAAGAAATCAAGAAGCAGCTGGGCATGGTGGCATGTTTGTAAGGAGGACTGCTGCAAGTTCGAGGCCAGCCTGGGCTACATAGTGAATTCAAGATCAGCCTAAACTACATAGCATGTCCCTGCCTCAAAAAAAAAAAAAAAAAAAAAAAAAAAAAAAAAAAAAAAGAATTCAGAACTTATTTGACTTATATGAGCTGGGCATGTAGCTCAGCAGCACAGCATCTGTCTGGCAACCATGAGGCCCTGAGTTCAATTCCTGGTACCAAAAAAGAATTTATATTAAAGATGTGCTGCTTGTAGTGGCACATGTTTGTAATCTTTGGTACTCGGGAGGCTGAGGCAGGAGGACTGCAAAATCAAGGCCAGCCAGGAGATTTCGTAAGGCTTTATCTTAAAAAGTAAGGGTTGGAGCCCTAGTTTCAACCCCCAGTACCACACATGAAACAAAACAAATATATGCAACACATACACTCCATCCGGATGACCAGAAAGCTTAGCCAGGGCTGGGAATCTATTAGTCCAGCCCACTTGGTCTTGTTTTGACTGAGTTTAAATATCAGCAAATTCCATAGAAAAGAGCTCAAAGTTGGAGTCCAGCCCTGCTCCATTCTTGTTAAAGGAGTGCGATCTCAGGCGATGCAATAAAATTGGTCCTGATCTTGTCTCATCTGTAAACACACTAGAGATCAGTGAGATGAAGTAACACACAAATAAGGTCAGTGGGCCAGTGACGAGCGCCCTCTTCTGGCAGGAGGTACAGCGGTGTGGTTAGTGGCGCCTGTCTGATGGCTACACACCCACCCCAGCAAACAGATGCCAGGCTAATGCTTTGTTTTTTTTTTTTGGAACTGGGAATTGAACTCAGGACCTTGCTCTTGCCAGGCAGGTGCTGTGCCGCTGAGCTATACCCCTGGCCCCTGGCTAATGCTTGTTTTATTTTTTATTTTTTTATTTTTTTTGTGGCACTGGGGATCGAACTCGCCACCTCGCACTTATCAGGCAGGCGCTTAAGCCACTGAGCCAAACTCCTGGCCCTAGTTTTTCTTTTTTTTTTGCGGCACTGGGGATCGAACTCACAACCTCGCACCCGCCAGACAGGCGCTTAAGCTGCTGAGCCAAACTCCTGGCCCTAGTTTTTTGAGACAGGGTTGCACTATGTAGCTCAGGCCAGCCTTGTGCTTGCGTTGTAGCCCAAGCCGGCCTCAAACTCACAACGCTCCTCCTACCTCAGCCTCCCAAGTGCTGGGATTAAAGGCGTGTCCACCACGCCTGGCTGGCCCTAGTTTTTTGAGACAGGGTAGCATTATATAGCTCAAACTGGCCTCGAAAACGCTTCTCCTACCTCAGCCTCCCGAGTGCTGGGATTAAAGGCATGTGCCACCATGCCCGGTTGTAATGCATGTTTTAAAGGAGTGGTTTAATTTGGCTCATGCTAATGAAATTTTTAAAAACTAGTAAGTTAGGACTATGAGTGTTTGGCTTAACCTTTGTTCTTCTCCCCACTCCCTGGCTCTTTGGGAAGCTTTTACTCAAGGATGACCTGAGGCACATTTTGGGAAGATACAAGGGAGACTTTAGGCTACAAAATGGGAGATGCTGCTGTGAGAGGCAGGTAACTCTGGCCCTGAGGCTGCTGGGTTGTTTGGGGTGTGTGTGTGTGTGTGTGTGGTATTGGGGATTGAATGCAGGGTCTCGCACAGATTAGACATGTGCTCTATCACTGAGACACATTCCCAGCACCTAATTTGGTCCTAAATTCCCCTTAGCTGGTACTTGCTCTAGAAAGCAGTTTCTGGGGGAATAAAACCCTCTCTCCCATCTCCCCACTGCGCTTGGTCCAATCACAACAGCTGGCATTTAGTTGGTGTCTGCTATGTGGAGGCAGGGTTCTAAGCACGTAAATTACTTTCTCGGTGAATCCTCATAGTCTCCCAGGGAGCACTCTGATACCCAGTTTTGCAGATGAGAAAGTTAAAGTCCCACTCTCACGTGTCCCTAAAATTAATCTTTGAAGGAAGAAAAGGTTTCTATCATTCCCATTTTATAGATGATGAGACTGAGGTCTGGATTGTTCTTTCACATATTGCCTAACTTTTCATAGGCCTGCAGCTAGCAGTAGCAGAGCAGAGGCATAAACCCAGTCATTCTGAATTCAACGCCTGTGCTTGTGACCACTGCATGTGATGAGTGACGCGGGTTTGGTGTCTTCTTCAGAGGCTGCTAAGTGTAGGGCTGAGGTGTGCTCTCGAATCCTGTGAAATGGGTTTCCATGGTGACTACACCTCGGGCAAGGTCATTTTCCTCTCTGGGGCTTGTTTTCTCTAGGTATAAAATGGTGACTGGGGTCTGGGGGGTGTACCTCAGTGGTAAAGGGTGTGCTCAGCATGCACGAGGCCCTGGGTTTGGTCCTGAGCATCAAAAGGAAAACAACAGCAACAAAAAGGGACATCGCAATGCTAGCCCTCACCCAGGGGCCACGGGAGGGGAAAGCCCAGCTCTGCAGAGCCCTGGGGGTGGTGAGCACTCAGCAAATCTCCTCCCAGCTGGCCGGCCACATGGCTCACCTGCCCGTCTCCCTCTGCGTGCCTCAGCCCTCTCTGTGCTGTAGCTATCGAGTGCTCACAACGTGTTAACTGGATCCCTGCGGAGGGGACTTGTGCTCTAGCTGGTTGGCGTCTCTTCAAGTGTCCTCCAGCTGGGCGAGTTTATGTCCCAGGAAAGAACACACAGGGTTAATGCTGTCAACAGTGCTTCTCCCCGTTGTGTGTGTGGGGGAAGACAAGGAACTTTTGTGTTTACTTTTTCTTTGTATTTTCACATGCTTTCAAAATGTTGTGCAATAGGCATGTTACTTCTAAATTAGAATGCCGCAAGAAAAGTCAAGAAAAGCATTTAAAAGCTAGTATGTATGGACTAAGTGGCTTTTTAAGAGGCCTAGGTTAGGAGACCTTGACCAATCCCCTACGCAGGACTCAGCTGTCTACTTCTGGGAAGAATGAAGCCTGGCCATGTAGAGAAAGAGGCTGAGAAAGAAGCGCTCAGGGAGTTAAATGACTCGCTCCTTGTTTCCTACTCGCGTCCTGCTAACCGGGTCTTGGCGCACATTGGCCCTGGGGACTTGCTACCTCAATAGTCCTCCCAGCTAGCAACCTGGAGAGCTCCCGGACCTGCCCTGCAGGGCCAAGGGACTTACGCTAAGTGCCGCAGCAGCTCTGTGGAGCTTTTCCCGCCGACACAGTTGAGAGCAAGCCGTGGCTGGGGCATGTCCTGGAAAAGAGAGAACTGCAGAGAAGAGGCAACCGGAGCACATGGGAGGCGGGAAGCTCACTACGGACAGCACGTCCCTGCCCAAGCACTGTGTCCCAAGGAGCGAGTGAAGGAGAAGGGCTGTTTATGCCTCTGGGCTTGCGTTTTTCTCGGCCTAGGAAAGGACTTTAGCAACTTCATCCTGTGGTCCATTTCGGAACTTGGTTCAAAGCTCTCCTCCTCCAGAGAGGAACAGACGAGGAGCACGTGTGTGCAGGTTTGAGGGACGTCGGCTGCTAAGATTCAGTTTACACATGATGTGAGATCTACTGCTTCAGAAATGCCCTATGGAGGGGAATGTTTTCGAGTGAGTGTGTGGGTTTGCTCTTTCCTGATGGTTCAGTGACAAGCCTCGGGACCAGGCTTTGCTATCTTACAAGTGGTGTGAAGGGCAGCTGTTCTGGTAGGGCCAGGGCTTTGGAGTTTAGAGAAACCCAGGGCCAGCTCTGACTATACCATGCATCACTATGTGGTTCTGGCCAAGTTCTTTATCTTTTCTAAGTCTGTGTTTCCTTGTCTATGAAACTGGTAACAATTACTTTGTAGGGCTTTCCTGGGGATTACCAGGTAAAATGTGAGGCAGAGGCTTAAGAGATATTACTTCTTTCCTTTCTGTGCCTCAGTTTCCTCATAGCCCCTTCCAGCTCTAAAATTCACACTCACCGTGTGGACTGATGTGGCCTGCCACAAATGGTTCAAACTTCAAATCGCACAGGGTTTCCTGAACTTTGTTTCTCTGCACCCTGTGCCCTGGTGGAGGGGAATGGGCTTTATCCTTCCAAGAAGGTGTGAAGGATATGAGCGTGGTGGCACATACCTGTAATCCCAGCACTTAGTAAACTGAGGCAGGAGGATTGCCATGAGTTTCAGGCCAGCCTAGGCTACCTAGTGAAACCTTGTCTCAAAAATCAAAGCAAAGCGAAGCAAAGCAAAGCAAAAGAGGTGATGAGAGATTTGTAGACAGGAGAAATGGGGCCTATCCCTGGTTCTTCTAATTCGCGTCAGCTTTCTTGGGGAGATGAGCATGGTGTGGAGGGGCAGTGCCCTCTTCCTGGGTACCTTGAAGAGGTTTTTCATTTCAGGTTTTCTCAGTTCCTCCTCTGTGATGACATGCTCAGCGCCCAGATCCTTCAGTCTGCTAGTCAGCTTCTGGATGTCAGGTCTAGAAACCAAATGCAATCCAAGGTCCCTGGTCACACCAGCTGGCTGTCTCTCCTTAAAACTCCCAGGTCCCATCCACCACTGTTGTGAGAACCCATGTTTCATTTCTAGGAGGCTGGGATTGAGGCTGGGCCAGGCCTGTTCAGGGACCAGTCACATAACTGAGTCCTGCTCCAACAGCTCCTGCCCTCATTCCATGGGGCTCATCCTCACTGGGCCGAGTCAGACTGGGAGCTTTCTGTGCTCATGGAGAAGCCATTTCACTTCCTGATTTCTTTTACTGAGAAGAGATAAACTTCACTTCCTCCCTCTCTTTTTCTCAAGGGCCTCTTTGGGGCGTTAGGTGAGCACACTCTACCCTAGCAGTGGTCCAGGCCTCTTTGGCCAAGATAAACAGATTTTTTTTTTTTAAAACAGAATCTTTTTTTTTTTTGTTAGCACAGCTGAGGAGATAAGGAACTGAAGTGAGAATCAAATCTCCTCCTAAGACTGGATGCTCATGACAGACACGACCACACTCATGGACAGAAAGGCTTAATGGAGCTGGAAGATTCAGTGGAAAGAGAATTAGTTTGTTATGGACTTGCTGGGCCTCCCGGGCAAGCTGCTTCCTGTCTCTGAAACTTTAGTTTCCTCAATGATAAAGGAGAGAGATCCCTATCCCTTCACATTTACCTTTAGCACACAAATGCCAGGTCACAGGGGTCATGGGCTAGACAGGTCTCAGAAAGAAGAGCATAGCTCAAACTGTGGTTTTGAAAACATGGGGTAATCACAAGTTGGGTCATTCAGCAAGGGCAGTCTCCATCCCCTTCCTGTCAAGTCTATATTTCAGAAATTCACTCATCCAATAGCTTAAAGTCACTTGGACTTCATTTCTCTGGGCTGACTCATCTGCTTCGGCTGCCGTTAGCAAACCATAAAGCAGGCTATCTGCGCTTATGCAAGGGCGCCATCTGGTGGAGATCGGGCCATCCGCAGGATGCGAGGTGGAAAGGCCGCTGTCGCAGTCTGGATTAGGCCTCCCCACGCACCTGTCTCGGACCACATTGACAGTCCTCAGGCCCAAGGCTGCGGCGATCTGGATGACTGCTTGCCCTACTCCACTATTGGACGCGTTCTGGATGACAGAATCCCCTGTGAATCCAGGAAGAGACCCGAGTCAAACTCTGCAGACCTGTAATAAGTGAAGGGCTTCCTGCTTGGGATCCTAGGATAGGGCAAGAGATGGGTCCTCAGGCTCAAAGGGAACCCAAGACCTGGTAGCAGAGCCTTCTCAGACCTTGAACTATCACTCAGAGTTCCCTAATGCCTCCCAAACTTTTACAACACTCACAGTGCCTTATGACTTGGTCACTCTGTCCACAAAGGACAAAATGTAGACCCTGTTGGGTAATAGATTTTACATTCTTTCAATTTTTATGTCCTCCAGTCTCTGCTCAGGTAATTCCCTTGGTTTGCAATGCTGTCTCCCTTCTCTCCTTTCTTTCTGACATCCTGTATGTCCTTGGGAGTACAGCTCACGTGTGACTTCCTTCATGTAGACCTCCTGGATTCTTCCCTCTGCATGCTTCCAGGGCACCTGTGGACATCTGTGTCAAAGCACACGCCGTGACCTGTCCTGTATTCAGTTCTATACAGGTCCACAGCTACCAATCGCTTGCAGCTTTTTTTGGCGGGGGGTGGGGGGAAGGGGAGGGCCATGCCTTGTTCTGCTTTTTTCTTTTTTTTTGGTACTGGGGACTGAACTCATGACCTCGTGCTTGTCAGGCAGGCACTTATTCCGCTGAGCTAAATCCCCAGCCAACTTGTCCCTTTTTGTAGTGTTTAATCAAGGTACGTTGCCCCCAGATGGGATTAGAGTCATACTTGAAAAACTGGCAGACTCTGAAATAGCATCTTGTGGATCGTTTGTGGAAAGTCTAGGCTTAGCTTTGGAATTTGCCAGTGGGACAGGCAGTGGATTCTGGAACAAGCGGGATCTGGGTGGGAGTTGCAGCTTTATCAGTGACTGTAACTAACTGAGATGGAGCAAATTTCATCCTCTAAACATTAGTTTCCTCCCCAGAAAACAGGAATTGCAGGAGCACTCCCAGGGTACCCAGTTGGAGTCAAACACATTGCATCCTGCATCTGAGAAGGTGCTTTGTTAACTCTGAAGTGTGAGAGGAAGTGGGGTTCTGTGCACAGAGAGTGGGAGCTAGAGATGGGACTCTGCCATTCTCCTTAGCCGGGGGCAGCATGTAGGCTGTCACTACTCAGTGGTGTGTTGCAATACACCCTATGGGTTCCCAGGAGTGTTGCTTTGTTTTAGTTAGAATTGAGAAGACTGGGGCCAGCTCAGTGGTACAGTGGCTGCCTGCAAGTGCAAGGTCCTGAGTTTGAGTCCCAGTACCCAAAACAAACAAACAAACAAACAAAAAAATAAAATAAAAATTGAGATTAAGTATGGTGGCACAAGCCTGTAACCCCAGCACTCAGGAAACTAAGGCAGGAGGGTCATGAGTTCAAATTCAGCCTGGGCTACACAGCAAGTTGGAAGTCAGCCTGGACTACACAGTGAGACCCTCTCTCAAAAAACAAAACCAAACAAACCAAAAAACCAACTCCAAACAAAGTCTTGAGTCGGGGAAAGAAAACACACACAAAAAAAAAAACACCCAAGAGTGTATCCACATAGCGAGGGTAAATATTGTGCCATGAAATTTTGGTTTCTATTATATATATGCATGTACTGGATAACAATGTGAAAATATAATTCCTACCTGGGTCAAGATCATGGTGGTTCAACACTGATCTAGCTTGGGCCACATGAATCTTGAGGCAGAAAGCGGAGAGATACACAGTGGACATTTAGAGTGGGTGCCCAGATCAGAATTCCCAGATCTGTCCACCACTGCTCCAGCCATCAGAAGTGGTCAGAGGGGATGAGATGCAGGTGACCAGGGTTTGTTGTTCTGGGACTCCAGCAAAGGTTCCTGGTCATACCTACTGGCTTTCTCACTGAAGGTTTCCCAGACTCCTTTGCCAGAGCTGTGAGAACCCACATTTTTATTTGTGGGAAGCTGAGACTGGATTTCAGCTAGGCTTTGGGCAGTGACTGGCTGCCTAATTTTATCATATTCCAATAGTTATTGGCTGCCTTTTCCTCTCTGGGATGAGAGAAGTAGCTTAGGTGATTTCTCTAACTCCTTCCAGGTCACGGATATGTGCACAGGGGCTGGTACGTACAGCTCAGTGGTAGAGTGCTTGCCTGGAATGCAACAGGTCCTGGGATCACTCCTCAGCATTATAGAAAAACCCCAACAAAAAACCAAAAGTCAATGGGAGAGTGGGAGTCTGAGGAAAGCTGGCCCAGGCTCCTGTCTTTAGAGGATCCCCAGCAGGACAGAGCCCAGATGGCCCAGGGCAGTACGCAGGCTTCCCAGGCTTTGCCTCTGTCCTGATCTTGGTCTTTTCACTCTCCCATGCCTGCTTCCTGGGACCTTATCCCAAATGACCTGTCTGCCCCAACTTCTGGTTTCAGGCTTGGCTTTCAGGAGAACCTCAAGAAAACACCTGGCTTTGTCATTTACTTGCTAAGTGACTTCATGCAAATGGTTCCCCTCTCTGGACCTCTGTTCCTCAACTGAGAAGAAGAAGACTAATAAAAGTAGCCGACAGTCACAGCACTGTAGCCTGGGCATTGGGCTAAGGGTTATGCTGTAGTGTTTCGTTAACTCCCAGAGCCCTTCATTCTCCATCTTACTGATGAAAACTTGGAACACTGTGGGTGGAGAACTCACACAGTTAATGAAAGGTGAACTTGGGTTCAGGGCTAGGATTTCTGCCTTGGGGTTGAGCTCTTAACCAATGACACTAAGCTCACTGTCCTGCTTTGTTGAAGGCATGATGCCCTCCGCAGGGATAAGCCTACAGAGGCACTTGTATGAACAGAAAGTGCAATATAAATGCTGAGCAGAATTATTAACACTAAGTTCAGCATTTTACTGAAAACATAGGGACTGTGTCTATCTTGCCTGGCTTTGTATCTCCAGAGCTTAGCACAGCTCAACATATTTTTTGCTGAGTGATAGCATTCCATCCCCAGCTTTGGGGAATGTGATCTTTTAGCAGTTTCTAAGAGTATAGCCCTCATGAGCTTTCAACATGCTTTCTAGGAGCCCAACTAACACTTTTCTAAGTGAAAGCAATAACACACTCATCCAGGCCAGGGGCTCTCACCCTCCTAGACCCGTTGGTGGCAAGGTTCCACGGCTTCAGGTTCAGGATCTGTGTCCCACCCCAGTGGGGAACCCTGGCCTGCTCCTGTAGCTGCAGGCTCCTACCTGGTTGTAGCTGCTCAAAGTCCACCAACATCCTGTAGGCTGTGCAGGGGTTGACACTCAGGGTGGCTGCACTCTGAAGAGGGATGTCACTGGGAATTTCAATCAGAGCTTCTTTGCTGAACACAGCCTCAGTTCGCCAGGTTCCTAAGTCAGGGGATGAGGCCAGGGAAGTGAGGAAGGGCTCCTCTGCACCCCAGCCCCAGATCCCCCTCCTGGGTACATGGGTACTAGGACAGCAGACTTTAGTTAATGCTTAGAGGAAAAAGGAAATCTTTTTTTGTTTGGTTTTGCTTTTTGAGACAGTGTCTTGCTAGATAGTCCAGGCTGACCTTTAACTCACTATGTAGCTCAGGCTTGCCTCAAACTCATGGTGATCCTCCTGCCTCAGTCTCCCGAGTGCTGAGATTACAGGTGTGTGCCACCAAATCTGGTCAATTTTCTTTTCTTTTCTTTTTTTAAATTTTATTTTTGTCTTTTTTGAAAAAGACAGGGTTTCACTATGCAGTTTAGGCTGGACTTGAACTCACTTTGTAGCTCAGGCTGGCCTCAGACTTGCAGCAATCTTCCTGCCTCAGCCTCCCAAGTGCTGGGATTACAAGTGTGTGCCACCATGCCCTAGCACCACAGGTCAATTTTAGTAAAGAAAAAAAAGGCCATTTGAGACTCACTAGATTGACATTGCTAATGGGTGACAACCTGCATTCTGAAGGCACAGGGCTCAGGGCCATGATGTGGGCAGTGGATTTTATTTTAGTAAATGATGAGTTTCTAACAAGCTTTCAGAGATTGAGGTGATCTGATATCTGCTCTAAGATCACTTTGTTGCTGGTAGAAAAGACTGAGGGTGGGAGAGGCAGTGTGAAAGTGGGTGATGGGTGGGAGGCTTTGGCTGGGGTCAAGGTCCAGACCAGTACCCTGGCAGAGGGGATGAAGCCTGAGCAGTTACTAACTGTGCTGCAGGAAGGGAAACAATGTGGGTTTTAGGGGCCAGGAACTTAAGAGGCAAGGGAGGAAGGCCCCATTAAAGGGCATGCCAATCCTAGAGTAAGTGACTAAAATAAATCAGAGACAGAGAAAGAAGCTAAAGGATTCCTTTGGGATCCGGAAGTGCCTCAGCATTTTCTAGGCTTCCCTAAGTCTAGTTTTTTTTTTTTTTTTTTTTTTTTTTGCGGCACCGGGGATTGAACTCACAACCTCGCGCCTGCCAGGGCAGGCGCTTAAGGCACTGAGCCAAACTTCCGGCCCTGGTTTTTTGAGGCAGGGTCGCACTATGTAGCTCAGGCCGGCCTTGCACTCGAGTTGTAGCCCAAGCCAGCCTCGAACTCACAATGCTCCTCCTACCTCAGCCTCCCGAGTGCTGGGATTAAAGGCGTGCGCCACCACGCCTGGCCCCTAAGTCTAGTTTTCAAATCTGCATAATTCTCACTCCCGTTCACTTTAGCTACTGTTTACTGTTCTCAGGGCCAAACGCTTACTGGGGGCTTTCCGTGCATGAAATTAAGGGTGTTTTCTTCTTCTCATTCTTTTTTGTTTTTAATTTTAAAAAGCAAAACAGAAAAAAGGATAGAAACGATACAGAATTGAAAAAATAAATAGTAGGAAATTAACACTAGTTAATATGTTAAGGGTGTTTTCTAATTCCTCTTATGGCATAACAAAGGGAACCTGTCCCTTGACACGGATTCCTGGGGCTTAGAGGCCCCTAAACCTCCACTCAAGATAGCCTGGGCAGGGAGAGACAGCACTCATGGTCAGTGACAAAGGCTTTCAGAGTTGAAGTAAAAACTGTGGAGTTGGAGAGACCTGCTTGAAAATGCTAGCTGTGCCAGCTGTGGTGCTGCTCACCTGTAACCCCAGCACTTAGGAGGCTGAGGGAGGAGGATCCCTCTTGAGTATGAGGCCAGTCTGGGCTACACAGTGAATTCAAGGCCAGCCTGAACTGCACAGTGAGACCCTGTCTCAAGAAACAAAACAAAACAAAAACTCCAGTTCCGCCACTCATTAGTTGTGTGACTTTAAATTATCATTCTAAGTTTCAGTTTTCTGATCTCTAAAATGCAGAAAATAACTCATCATATTGCCAAGATTAAATGAGTTGACATTTATCAGAGATGAGTGATTATCACTGGCTCAGTGCAACACAGGTGTATAACATACCATGGTGTCCCTTATTGATCCTAGCTTTGAGGAATTCCAGTCCTCATTCGTGAGCAACTACCCCTGATGACCTTCAGTGTCTAATGTGCGGGGCACCAAACTGTAGCCCACAGGCCAATTCTGGCTCACTGTTTTTTTTTTTTTTTTTTTTCTGCTGTTACTGTTTGCTATGGTTTATGATCCTGTGGCCCCACCAAGTCTCATGTAGTCATGGTATGGACACAGCTGAGTGGCATTTGTGATTGCTTTGTTGTCTGGAGCTGGGATTGGTGGTGTGTGTGGCACCTGCCCAGGGGTGGAGCCAACATACAGTGTAAGGGTGGGAAGAAGGCATGTTTTTCTCTCTCTTGTCGGTTCGCCTTGCTGTTGTGTTGGCCATAAATGGCTGCCCCACCACACCACACTGCCTTGGAGCCAATTGAGTATGGACTGAAACCCCCAAGAACTGTAAGAAACCTTTCCTTACCTAATTTTGGGCATCAGGTATTGTCTCAGCAATAAGTGAAAAGTAACTAAGACAGAATTTGGTACCAGTGGAGTGGGGTTGTTGCTGTGACTAAACCCAACCATGTGGTTTAAGAGCCTTTGGAAATGGCTTGTAGGAAGTCTGGAAAGGTCTGGAGATGTTGCCTGAAAAAGTGATGCTGGAACAGCTTAGGCTGTTCTGTAGGGGAGACTCTGGTCAGAGCTTGGAAGACCAGAAAGCTGACAGAAAGCCTGCTGGTAAAGACCAGGCTCGGGAGGTTTCTGCTGGGAAGAAGGACTGTATTGGCTGTTATACTCCACATGATGTGTGTTATGGTTTGGCAGAAAGTTTGTCTGCATTTTGCTCATGCCCAGAGACTTTGCCTGAGACTGAGATTAAAGGCAGAGGACTTATTAATCTGGCAAAGGAAATTTCAAGGCAGTCAAATGTTACAGTGGTGGCATGGCTATTGTTGGGGGCTTTTAGCCAGATTTATGTTGCGAATCAAGAGCAAAGAGCCCAGCAGGATGATTTTGAACGTTGTGAGTTTGGCCAGGAAGTTGTGGACTGTCAAGATAGAGCTGAGACCTTGACTGCTGAGAAGGAACAAAGAAATAAAAAAGATGGCTTGGGGCCATCCCGGGTAACAGCAGATCTCCACCTTTTGCAGCCTCAAAATGATAAAAGTAAAAAACTTTGTTTAGAGGAAAAAGCTGCAGAGCACCATGTTCCAGAGTGGTGACAGAGGCCACAGGAGATTCCAAAATGGCAGTGGCTGCCCCAGATTCCAGAATGGCGGTGGCATAGAGAAGCTTTTCCTCATAATCAGGTTCAGAGAGCTCAGCGATCCAGGCACTCGACCCCTACAGCCAAGAGTGAAGAAAGCATGGCTACTGCTCCAGTTGACAGCGGACATTGGCAGTTTCCACCTTGACTTCAGAGGGCCTGGGAGACCAGAAAGTGCACCCCCAAGAGGGCACTATGTAAAGATGTAAGGGTGAAGCCAAGAGTATAGTGGAGAACCCAGAAGTTTGAAAAAGCCAGGAAGGTGGATAATGCAAGGAAAGATGCAAGAATAGAGCAGTATGGACCTAAGAGAGAAGTTACAGGAGTCAAAACCCCTGGAAATGCTGTGGGGGTGGAATCACTCAAACCCTTTGGAATTCACAATTTACCACAGATTATTTCAGATACTGGACCTGCAACTAGAGGACTTAATGTTCACCCTGCTGGATTTTGGACTTGTTTTAATTCCAATGCTTTGTACTCCCATTTGTAACTTTTGGAATGGTATGTTTATCTTGTGACTTTACATGTTGGAAGTGTTTAACCTCATTTCCATTTGTACAGGGGGTTACAATTAAAAGTCTGCCATAGATCTTGGAGGAGATTTGGGACTTGGACTTACCAGGAATGCTGAAACTGTTAGGACTTTGGCAACTCTTGGAGATGGACTAAATGTCTTTTGTATTAAGGATGTACATGAGTCTTTGGGGGGCCAGGGGTGAAATGTTATAATGTGATTGGATGGCCCCCACTTAAACCTCATGTAATCATGGATGGGGATGAGTCTAGCGTTTGTGGTTGGTTTGTTGTCTAGCGCTGGGATTGGTGATGTGAGTGCTGCAACCGCCCAGGGGTGGAGCCGATATACAGTGTAAGGGGGGGAGGAAGGCATGTCTTCCCTCCCTTCCCAGTTTGTGGCTTGCTGTTTTGTGGCCGCCATGAATGGCTGCCCTGCCACACCACGCTGCCTTGGAGCCAACTGAGTATGGACTGAAACCCCCAAGAACTGTAAGAAATAAACCTTTCCTTCCCTAATTTTGGGCGTCAGGTATTCTGTCTCAGCAATGAGAAAAAAGTAACTAAGATACTGTTGTTTTGTCTTTTATCTTTTTGAGACAGCGTTTCAGGCTGGCCATGAACTTAATTTGTAAGCCAGGCTGGCCTCGAACTCACAGCAATCCTCCTGCCTCAGCCTCTCGAGTGCTGGGATTACTGGTGCACCACTACACCTGGCAGGCTCACTGTTTTTATAAATAAAATTGGACTGGAAAACTGTCATGCTCACTTGTCTATGTGGTGTCTCTGGCTGTTATAAGTACAGAGTTGGGTAGTTATAAAAAAATATGTGTGACCTACAAAGCCTAAATAATTTCTGAAGGGCTTAAATATATTTTTGTATTGATATTATATTTATATTCCATGTCTTTCTACTCTAAAATATTATTACTGATTACATGCAGAAGGGGGTGAGGTATTTGTAAAATATTTGATAATTAATATACAGTATTCTACAAGAGATGGAATCCTATGAACTTCTAGGTCTTCTGAAGTATTAAATTGATAATCTAAATCTAACTGCCCTCAATGGACTTATAGTTGTTTCCTAAAACCATGTTAAAAATGAAGGATCTTACATTTCCCCAGAATTTGTACAGAAAAGGGAAAGCACATAATTGGCATTTTCAGTTTCTCACAACCAAAGTAATGCATTCACACAAAATCAGGATCTTCATGTTTAGCATAAAAGGAAAAAATATACTGCATTAGAGATATAAAATCTCTAAGTAATGGTTAGGGTAGTCAACACCTAAGAAATTCAAATGATCAACAGTCTTGAAAATGCTTATTGAAATGTGTGACATATGGGTAGATGCGTTTGAAAAGATCACAGTCTGAAGACTGTTTTTTGAAACTTCTCAACAACCAACTAAAGAAAAAAATAAAAAAGAAAAGAAAAAGAAAAGTCCCTGTTGGATGTGACTTCAAGAATACATAGAGGCCCGGTGTAAAAATTTCCTTCAAAACATTTGCCATTACAGAAACCAAAGAAACCAGAGCAGGGCAGCCATTCATGGCGGCCACAAAACAGCAAGCCACATACTGGGAAGGGAGGGAAGACATGCCTTTCTCCCACCCTTACACTGTATATCGGCTCCACCCCTGGGCGGTTGCAGCACTCACATCACCAATCCCAAAATGGCTGGAATCTGAAGTTTTGGAGGAGAAGCAACAGTTTTTTTAGATGAGGGTGACTTTTTTGGTACTCTTGGATGAACATGGACTTCACAGTTCTTGGGAAGACACCAGAGGGGTGCTCCTGGCTGTATGTGTCTCATGTTGAAGAAATGGAGAAACACAGGCAAAGACAAGGATAGTGGGAGAGAGATAGGAAAGGAGAGATCAAGACAAGGGCTCAGAGAAAAAAGAACAGGAGTGAGGGAGTGATTAGGTTAAGTCTAGTTTATAAATATATAAGAAGCTGTGCGTGCCTTTTTAGAAAGTCTTACATTTGGGGCTGGAATATAGCTCAGCGGTACAAGTGCCTGCCTGGCAAGAGTGAGGTGGTGAATTCAATCCCTGGTACCAGTAAATAAATAAATAAATAAATAAAATAAAAATTAAAAAATTAAAAAAAGAAAGTCCTACATTTATATTCCAAAAATAAATAAATTTATATTCCAAACCCCACCCCTCCAACTGTCCTTGCCTTGGACAAAGCCTAAAGTATTTTTTACTTGGCCCTCTAAAAAAAGAGTTTGCCAACTCCTGATCTAATGCACACAAGAGTGTAGCATTTGGAAACATCATTGCATACATTCCTTCAGTTGTGCTGCGTGCACAAGAGTCTGTTGAAATATGCAAAGCAGCCACAATTAGCTGTATTTTAGAGAAGAGGAAACTCAGGCTTAATGTCATAAGGCAGAGCTGGAAGGAGAATCTTCAGATACTTGCCAGGCCACTGCTTTCTCAGCTCTATGATGCCTCAGAAAGGTTCTGAGTGTTTCCCAAATATCTAGCCACACTTTCTAACCTACTTGTGTGTGGGAAAAAGCTGGTCACTCAGGACCATGGAACATGACCAAAATCTGTTATGTTGTGTGTTGAGTGACTAACACTCTCAGTAACCCATACACAAGAGACTGTGCTCACTGCTGTGTCCTGGAGCCTAGCGCTTTGCTTTTGCTCACAGAGTGTTTAGTGAAAAACTGGGTTAATTATAGTTTTCATGAACTGTTTACTGAAAACTAAGTTAATTAGAGTTCTCATGATTATGAAGTCTTCATCCTCCCTGACTGGCACCTTGCTTAGAATGCTTGCCTTTTCTCCAGGGAAGAATGCCTGTGGTGCCTACCCACTCCCCCCACGCCTCCATCACCCGCACACCCAGCAGGTCCTTCATTCTTCTCTCCAAATCTAGAGTACCACTGAGTCCCATTACTCCAGCTCTTGAACCTGCCTCCTCTTCTCCAGCCCCGTGACACTGTCTCACTCAGATGCTCTTCACTGAAACCTGAACTATGCATCCACCTCCTCTCTGGCTTTCTTCCTCCACTGTCTGACTTTCTCAGTACTGAACACATCTGGTCACATCAGCTTCTTACTTGATTCTCTGTCAGAACCCCTCTAACTGGATGCACTTGAGCCTCCCATGACCCAACATACTTGACCTTTCCAGCTCTGTCTTGCTTTCTCATTCCCGCTGGGGGCCCAGCATCGTGGAGCTGTTTGTGGTTCCCTGACATTGCTGAGCCTTGTCCCATCATCCTACCTTTGTGCAAGCTTCGTTCCCTGCCTGGGACGTCCCCCCCTCATCTGGCCCAGTGATGCACTTCTAGTCAGGCTTCTAGACCAAGTTCAAGTATCATGTCTCTGGGAATCTTTTCCCAGTGCTGCCCACTAGGGCACTCTTGCCTTGTGTCCACTGTGTGATGTCAGCACTTATGAGGCATAATTGAAAAATATAGTGAAGGTTTGAATTAAAAAAAAAAAAAAGATTACCGTAGTAGACACATTGTCACTCATTCCCCTGACACACAGTTCTTACCACTTTGTGCAGCAGTTCTTTTGCATCTTTAGTTGTGCTGTTTGGTGGTGGTCTCAATGTCCTGATCTGATTCAAAACATTGACCTGTCATAGTCATTTTGACTTTGGGGAAGAGCCAGAAGTTGCACAGGGCCAGATCTGGCGAATAAGGTGAGTGAGGCCACACTGTAATGTTTTATGAGCCTGCCTTTCCACTGGATGCACTGAGCAGCAACATCTGCCACATTTAAAACCACACCTCGTAAAGTCACTCATGAAAGTGTACTTCCAGAACTGCCTCAGGAGACGGCAAGAGTGATGGGATGAGTGTACTCAGTGGGAAGGGGAGTATTTTGAGGGTGATTAATGGAAATGTGTCTCTTACTACTATATATATATTTAATTTAAACATTCCCTCTATATTTTGATCACACCACATATACTGCCCTGCACTATGTGCTGCTTCTTCATTTCTGGGCCTCCCACCCTAGCCAAGAGCACCCTGGGGGCAGCAACTCTTTGACCCATCTTGGGATGCCTTTCACTCAGTGCAGGTCTATGGAGTCCTCACAACTCTCCCTATGATCGGGTAGCGGGGCTCTTTCACTGCCGGTGGGTATGGGAGTGGGTGGAGCCACACTTGGTAGCTTCCCTGAGCTCAGAGAAGCACAAAGCTTGGAGTAGACATCTGTCATTGTTGATTCCTGCCCGGTGTCCTTTCCTAACCTCTCTCAGCCCTGGCCGTAAGGCCTCACACTCTACCAAGGAGGTGGGCAGCCTCCGCCAGGACAATGGAGTAGCCCAACCCACGGCCCAGCTGACTGGTTCATGGATGGGCAAGGAGCAGGCAGGGCCAGGTGGGACTGTTCTGAGGGATGTGGACAGTTGTGCTGTGTGTCACTGTGGAAGGTTTATTTGTTCACAGGATGACATCAACCTCAGGGGGCTGGCAGCCATCTGTGAAAGGTCTGTGTTAGAGTAGATTTGAATCTGAGCTCTACCACTTATTGACTTGGTGACCAAACACAAGGTCTTTAATTCTTTGCATTTATTTTGGCCTCACCTTAATAAAGTATGTATCTCATGTTGAGGGAATAACTGAATTAACGTACGTAAAGTGCTCAGAATAGTGCTCAGCCTAAAGGGAGGAGTCATGCGTACCCGTGGCTCTGTGCAGGGAGATCTCATCCGAGAACTAGCGACAACAAGGAACAGACAGACCCCTGACAGCGTTAGCTTCCTGTGTCCGGCTGTGCCTGAGGTGTTCTCCCTCATAAACTTCCCAGCTCCACAGGTCAATTAAACTATTTTTTAAAAACAGGTTTCAGCTGGGTCTCTGTAAGTTTAACCCAAAGGACCCTAAGATGAGTGGGCAGACACAGGAGGCAAGAGTGCAGTGCTCACTCTCATTTTGCTGTTGGAGTCCAGGCAAGCTTCACTTCTCAAACTTCAGCTCCCCATATGGCTGACAGGGTGAGTGATGCCTGCCTGCCTGCTCTCTGTGGCTGCTGTGAAGACCTTTTTTTTTTCTTCCCAGCACTGGGGATTGAAACGAAGCCCTTCCCACTGAGCTGCATCCCCAGTCCTTTTTTAAATTGTGAGACAATTTCTTGTTAAGTTCCTCAGGTGGGACTTCGATCCTTCTGCCTCCCAGAGAGCTAGGATTACAGGTATGCACACCATACCCAGCTGTGAAGACCTATTTGTATAATGGAGGTGCCTCAAAAACCGGTAAGTGAGCTGGGCACGGTGGTATAGTCCTGTAATTCCAGGAAGGGTGAGGTAGAAAGATTGCAAGTTTGAGCCCTGTCTGGGTAACTAACCAGTTTAGCAAGACCCTGTCTCGAAATAAAAACTGAAAAAAAAGAGCTGAGCATGAAGCTCAGGGCAAAGGCCCTGAGTTCAGTCCCCAGTATTGCAAAAACAAACAAAAGTGTCTAAGTGCCGAAAAACAAAACACACCAATAACTCCTTTTTATACATGAAGAAAATCCTACTCCTTAGCTTGGCATTGGTGGGGCCTCACCCCACGTAGCCCTACTCTATTTCAGAGCCTTCTTTCTCACTCATGCATCCTCTGCCACATGCACATCCTCCGCTGAGGCTGCACTTGGTTTGCCACCATCTCCCAAACTCACCTTTGTGTCTTTGCTTATTTTACCTCTTCCACAAGAGATGATTATTAGCTCACCTTCACCTAACAAAATATACACATCAAAAATCTGTTCTAATGAAGCCTCCTCCATAAAGCCTGTTTTTGATCCTTCCCCAAGACAAATTTACACTCACACTCACACGCACATGTGTGTGAGGGTGTGTGGAGGAATCAGAAGTGCCCCTTGCTTCTTGTGAACTCAGAGCACTTCCTTTACTGGTTATTGGTTTGGAAGTTTTTCAATTAGATTTGAGGCTCCTGGAGGACAGGGATTACCTTATCTGTATTCTCCACTGCATCTTATAGCAGGGACTTAGGGATGGAGGGATTCAGAGAATTACAGCGCCCAGCAGCATGGACCCAAGGAGACGAGAGCAGGTATACCACCTCCGGAGCAAAAGGAACAACATTCTGCTCTGCTCTCTGAAAGTGATGCAGAAGTTAACAGGAAGCCCTGCACTGACCAATGAGCAAAGTTTCCAGGGTAGATGAAATACGATCTGGTAGAAGGAAAAGGCTGCTGCCACCAGGGGAAACTCACCCAAACCAGCATTTGCTGGAATCACCCAGTCTCCTGGCTTCAGCCCAGTCACACTGCTGCCCACTGCTACCACCTGTCCAACGCCTTCATTTCCTCCCACAGCAGGCAGTTTGGGAAGGAGGCCGTAGTTCCCTGAGGGAGGAGACAGTAAAGGGTCATTCCATGATATGTGGGAGGGAGGGAGCACGGGCTTTGTTCTGTTTTTTTTTCGTTTTGAATCAGGGTCTCACTATGTAGTCCAGGCTGTCTTGAACTTGTGATCCTCCCACCTCGGCCTCCCAGAGTGCAGGATTACAGCCATGTGCCACCATGCCTGGCTGAGAATACAGACTTTGGAGTCAGTCAGATTGGAGCTTGAATGGAGCTCTGCCTCTGATCAGGCACCCACCTAACACCTGAGCCTCAGCTTGCTCATTCTTCCAGAGTTGAGACCCTTTAGTGTTCACGGTCACCACAAAGAAAAAGTAACACAAGAGAGGAGCCCAGCATGTAGATGGCCCTCCACAGTGGTCGGTTTATGCCCTCCTGCAATCTTCCTGATTCTCTCAAAGCCTCATGTTCAGAGAAGGGAAGTTGGGGAGGGCTGATGCAGTCTGTGGACTGTCTGTGGAGAGCTATGCTAATCACAGGGATTTCACACCCATACCTGAGGAGGAAGGAAATGAGGTGGCAGCTGAGCGAAAAAGCCAATTAACATAAGCCCCAGAAACCAAGGTTACCTTGGATCATATTTATGTCAGATGGATTGATAGGGGCTGCCAGCATCCTCACGTGGACGTCTGATCCTCCCACGGCAGCTAGCTCCAGGTTCTTTAGTCTAAGCATAAAGCCAAAGAGAGACGTTAATGTCAGTCAGGCTACACTGGGCGTCTTCAGCGCCAATCATTTCCCAAAGCAGGTCAGGCAACGTGTCTGAGCTGCCATGTGTGCCCAGGAATTAGGTTCTGCTGGAAAAGGGAGGTGCTGTAAGGAATAATGGGGCACAGGCTGACTCTGAATCACCCCAATGGCCTCTCTGTTCCCAGTGCCCAATCTGGGAACAGAAAACTTGGTGAAAGCCCTTGCTGGCCTGGACTGGCCCTGTTTTCCCCAAAACTTGCTTGCCTCTAAGAATCATGTGATGAGTCCACTAATAATATTGACTCTGAGGCTTCAGCTCTGATACTCAACTAGCATCTCCACATAAGGGCACCCTAAGTAGTTCTTCTGAAAATGTGCATCTGGGAACCCCAGATATCCACTTGCCTTCCACCTGTTTATGGGTTTGTTGACCCTAATACACATACTCAGAGGAGGCCTTTCTCTAAGTAACAGAGCGAGAGGAAAAAGGAGATAATGCCAATGCATTTGCAAAGAACTCCCTGATGACTGTGCTTCATCCCCTGGAGTGACGTCCAGGCACGGATCTTGGGTCTTAGATGTAAAGCTCTAGAAGGGCTGGGCCATGGAAGTGAGTTTTCTCTGCTTTAGGCCTCTGCTTCTCCAACTGTAGGATGAGGGTTGTAAGGGTCAACTAGATCACTTCCAAGAGCCTCTACTGTCTTGGGTCGTGGTAAGTCCCTTTGCTAAGGGTGGGCCCTTGACACGGCAGCTGAAACTTTACTGAGTGGGTAAAAACCGCCAAAAGCATTTAAAAAAATTTTTTTTTGGTCTCTGAGACAAGGTCTTGCTATGTAGTGCAGGCTGGCCTTGAACTCATTTTGTAGCCCAGGCTGGCCTTAAACTCACAGTGATCCTCCTGCCTCAGCCTTCTGCATGCTGGGATTATAGGTGTGCACCACCATATGTGGCAGGCCAGAGGCTTTTTGAAGGAAGCCTCGTGACAATGTCTACGTGTTACTTTTGTTATAACAAAACAAAACGCAAAACAAAACAAAACTTTAAAAGAGATATGCCTACCAGATAGCACTGATCAGTGTGCTAAACCACTGGGTCCCCGAGACACTTTGTAACCAGAGACCCCTTTTCTTTTTCACACTGCAAGACTTCAGGTTTGCAATGCTTTTTTCTGCCCAAATGTTTTTACTAAGTCATAATTCTTATTTTTACTTAGCAAAGCCATATGTGACTGCCTACTAGAGGTTCTTAGGATGAGGCCACAGCATCACCACCCTAGGCTGAGGCAATCTACCCATTTGCTGCAGAACTCCAACCTTTTAATTATACCTAAGGCTTGATCTCTGGGGAGAAGTGTGATTTTTCAAGAAATACTTTGCAATAATACTAATAATGGAGGCAGGGACTCATGAGGTTACTTCTTATATACCAGGCCCCACGCTAAGGCATGTAAGTACACTGATCTCATTTAAAACATAACATTTCTGGGATGGAAGCATTAATGTGCTCACGTTACCTAGTAGGGAATGAGGTTCCTCAGGATGATGGAACTTACACAGGTTTAGCTGACTGGTAAGTGGCAGGTTTATTTAATTCCAAAGCCAGTACTCTTACTTTCATTGCTCTATATTAGCATCCTGAAGTGAGTTTGGGAATCCCCAACTGCCTAGCAGGGCCCCCAAGGATCTGGGGAGCTCAAGATCTGAACCAAAGTGAGGAAGGCAATGCTTCATCATGACTAAGGAACAGTAGCAAGAAACCAGTATAGAAAAACTCTCTACAGAAAATGGCTAACTAGGAAGGAGTGGATGATCATGGGCAGAAAGAATAAAAGGCTTTTAAAAGAAAGTTAAGTATTAAGGAGCTTATGTATTCCTATACACAGCTGGAGAAGCGGGGAGTCCTTGTCAGAGGAATAAGCACTGCTTACTGAGTGCTCACCAGTGGGCACCCTGCTAAGTGCTTCACAGGCCAGCATCTATTACAGTTGCTTTCATACTATTGTTCTGCTTTTACAGTGGAGGAACAAAGCCACAGAAGAGGTAAATAACTTGCTCAAAGCCTCTGATGATAGTGAGTGGCTGATCTGCTCTGAACCTGGCAGTCTGATGTTAGAGAAGCTACCTGGTAAGGGGCTGACCCCAGACCAAGCAGAGGGCAGTGAAATGAGCCCCAGCCTGTGGAGTGACCCCGGCCACACTTGTCTGATGGGGCGAGGGAGGGACCGTCAGCGGCCACCACAGCCCCAGCAGACTAGGCAGGGAGGTATCAGTGATGTTTCTGTGAGCAGAGATATTAAATCTGCATCCCAAAGAAAAATCCTGCTCAGAGCAAATGGATTTTGGACTAGCTACACCTTTGTATTATGCCTATGGCTTGTCACCGGCATTCTGACAGATAATCAGACTTTCCCCTGTAAGCTGACAAAGTCCGTGTGCTCAAGCTGCTTAAAGACATTTTTTCCCCTGAACATTTTCTACTTGTTCCTCTCTCAGCCCAGAATTTTGTTTTCATCATTTCCCTATGGAATGTGAAATTCGATTCATCTTTCAAGACCCCACTCAAATTTTACTCCTCCTAAGATATTTTTTGCTCATTACATGGGAGGGTGACTTCCATTTGAGACCATCTCACATGAGCTTACTTTTTAGTTTTCTGACTTTCTATACATTTTTTTTTTCCAACTGGTAAAGCCAAGACATAGTCACACTCCTTTTTTTTCTCTCTTTCTTCCTGCTTTCTTCTTTCCTTCCTTTCTCTTTCTTGGTTTTTTGAGACAGGATCTCACTACGTAGTTCAGGCTGACCTTGAGCTCATTAAGTAGCCCAGGCTGGCCTTGAACTCATAGTGATCCTTCTGCCTCAGCCTCGATTGTTGGGATTACAAGTGTGTGCCACCATGCTTGGCTCACAACTCCTTTTCCAAAGCTCTTGGTCAGATGTACTCAAGGGTTCCAAACTATGTATTATCCACTCCCCTGGGCTGTGGTAGCACCATGATCAGCATTTCTGCAGCAAAATGAATATCACACTCAATGAGGTGAATAAAGATAGAAAAACCTCATGTTATACCAGGTTTTACCTCCAAATGTGTTAGGAAAAACCTCGGTTTTAAAGTCAGGCATAGTGGCCCATGCCTGTAGTTCCAGCACTCAGGATGCAGAGACAAGAGGATTGCCATGAGTTCAAAGCCAGCCTGGGCTACAAAACAAGTTCAAGGACAGCCTGTACTACACAGCCAGACCCTGTCTCAAGAAACAAAATATTCAATTTTAAAAATTTCTTTGATTTTGGAACTGCAGATGGAAATTTGGATCTAGATGTTTCAGACTCTGAGTTTAGTGCTTTTTACTTCTTGGTTTTGTAGTCAGAATGTGTGTGTATGTGTGCAAAAGCATTTGCTATCTCATTAAGACTGTGAGCTCATAGAGGGCAGAGAACCTTTAGCCTTACCTCAGTGTTTAGCATTTGGGATTGAGCTTTTCTTTCCGGAGAAAATGTGGCACAAAAGTGCCAGCCTAGGGAGTTGTGGAGGGGCTCCAATCACAGGACCTCGGCTACTAGCACTAGCTCTTCCTGCTTCTAGGCTGTTTAGAAAAACACTCCCAAAGGAGGAGCTTAAATAAAAATGGAGATGATCCTAACAGAGTTTAGTCTAGACATACAAATCAAACATGCAATAAGATTGTACTTCTTAAAAATCTAGATGACAATTAAAAATGTATGTATATGGCATTTTATGGATCTGGGAGTGAACCACACAGCCCTGGGCTTGCATCCTACCTCAGCCCGACCAGCTGGATAAAGCTCAGAATTCTCCTCTGTAAAATGGGATAAACCAGAACCTCTTACTGATTTAAATGAGCCAAAGTACGTAACACATTTACTACAGAACTGGGTACACAGAAGAGGCTGAACAAATGGCATCTATTATCAGTGGAAAGAATAGTCAAAGAAACTTTGGGAACACTTGGAAAACACTACCTCTGAAAAGAATCACCAAGTCAGTTGGGCATAGTGGTACATGCCTATAATCCAGCACGTAGGAGGCTGAGACAGGAGGCTCCTTAGTCTGAGGCTATCTGCATAGAGAACCTGAGGTCAGCATGAACTACATAGTGAGACCCTACCTTATTTTATTTTATTGTTTCTTATTTTGAGACAGAGTCTACGTAATCTAGGCAGATCCTGGCTTTAAAAGAACAGAGAAAGAAAGCAAAGAAAAATAATCACAAAGTCACTGAAAGGAAGCCTGCAACTTTTTGGAAAATTCAAGTAAATTTGATTCAACAAAAATTTATTGAGAGTCCCAGTGCCAGGTACTGGGTGAAGGAGTCTAAAAATGAATACATTAAAATCTTCTATCCAAGAACTTGTTAGCATGGGAACCCACACGTGGAAAGGCTGAGAGAAGAACTCTGACAGCACAAGCCTGTGGTGCTAAGGCCTGCCAAGTATCTAACTGTGTGGAGGATGAAAGAATAGGAAAGGGTATTTAAAAGAGTAGTCTATTCTTTTCTTTCACTCTTTCTATTTCTTTTGACAGCATCTTGCTATGTAGTTTAGGCTGGCCTTCAACTCCCTATGTTGGGCTGGGGATATAACACAGTAGTATAGTGCCTGCCTGGCAAGTGCAAGGTCCTGAGTTCAATTCCTGGTCCAAAAAAACAAAACAAAACAAAACAAAACAAAACAAAACAAAAACCCCGAAAACAAACAACAACAACAAACAAACTCACTATATAGCCCATGCTGGCCTCAAACTCACAGCAATCCTCCTGCCTCAGCCTCTGAAGTGCTGGGATTACAGGCATATGCCACCATACCCAGCTGAAAGAGTGATTTCTTAATTGGGCCTTTAAGAATATAGATGAATTTACTGGGTAGATGAGCAGTCTTTCTTCTTGGAGAGAGTAGGCAAGAACTAGACTGGACAGGAGAGTAGGCCAGCAACAGGAGTGGTCTGAATTGGGGCCACAGGAATGGAGAGAAGGAGCTGGGCATGGTAGAGAGTGCTTGCAATCCCACCACTTGGGAGGATAAGGCAGGAGGATTTCTGCAAATTTGAGGCCAGCATAGGCTACATAATGAGTTCAAGCCCAACCTGAACTGCATAGTGAGACCGTATCTCTACAAAACAAACAAAACAAACAAACAAACACACCCAAAAAACAAACAAAAAATTTAAAATCAAAACTAAACAAATCAGTCAGGTGTGGTGGCGCACCCCTTTAATCCCAGCACTTGGGAGGCTGAGGCAGAAGCCTTGTGAGTTCGAGGCCAGCTTGGGCTACAACATGAGTGCAAGGGCGGCCTGAGCTACATAGTGCGACCCTGCCTCAAAAAACTAGGGCGGGGAGTTTGGCTCAGTGGTTTAAGCGCCTGCCTGGCAGGCGTGAGGTTGTGAGTGTGATCCCTGGTGCCACACACACACACACACACACACACACAAAACCTAAATGAACAAACAAAACAAAAAAAGGACAGGATTCAATAACCCAGAATCTCTTAAATAGGTGACATATGTCACCTGATGAACAGCCCTATATGACAGAAGTGGGAAATCTTTGATGGCACCCAAGCTTTTAGCTTAGACTCCTCCTGGATGTGAAGATAGGGAGAAAGAGTAGATGTGGAATGGGCAGAAGGTGTCCTATCTGAAGTCTAAAGCATGTATCCTGCAGTATGGATAGCAGAGGGCACTCCAGGCCTGACACAAAGAGCCACAAGTCAGTTGAATATAGGTGGAGTCCAGAGATAGCAAAAAAAAAAACTTATTCTGGGCCACCTGGCTGCACAATGAAATGACAACCAACACTGATGGCTGGCTGAGCTCCAGGGATGATGCCTATTGTGGTACATACAAGGTATTTAGTCCTCCAGATGCTTATGCGGAGCTATGATCATGTCAATGTAAAAAGAGGAACTGAGGCTCAGAGAAACTAAGAAACTTGCTCAAGAGTACATGGCAAATCTTGCTCTTACACTAGTCTCCAAAGCTCAGGCTGCTAAGCAATTCTGGCATCTGCCACCTTGTGTTTGAGCAATTCTCCTGGTAGATATTATTAGGTGTTCCCTGGGATTCAGCAGGTTTGAGAAATGTTGTCTACTAGACCTCTAAGAGTCAGACTGCATGTTAGCATTAAAAAGGCTTTGAGAAGTTCTCAAGAAACCCATGTAGCTTGGCATAATCCAGAGCATCCCAGACAACTCAGGCTGGGCACATTATTTTCATAGCCCCCCAATCTGCCCCAAATAGCAGCTATGGAAATGATGCACTGTTTGTGGTTTTCCTGTTTGTTTTCTGGGGAGCCTGGTTGCTCTGTGCCAGTTGAGATTCACAGAAGTGGGAGGGATGATGGGAGAGGAGGGGTAAAACAGGAGTGAGGTTCTAGGAGGTGAGTTGAAGCTGCACAGATGGGTGGTGGCAGCGGGAGGCCTGACACCAGTTGGGTGCCTGGGGGCAGGTGTGGCAGTCCAGCTGCGTCTCACCAGGAAGACCAGCTCCAGCCTGCCCTGTGGAATGCCATCAATGCCACAGACACCACTGTTCCTGCCGACAGTTCTAAGAGCGTCGTCAAGGATACCGTTCTGTCAAGACAGGAAGGAAAACAGGGCTGAGTCTGAATTCCAGGAGCCGGACCTCTGGTGCAATGACAGCAATTACTTTCCTGCTTCGTTTTTTTCTTTTTAAAAACACTCACCAAAAGAAATGGTGGCTGTATTGTGGGGTGCAAATGAGGCACCCAAACACAGACTGGCTAGATTGCAAGCTGACTCCCCAGGACTGTGTGTAATGGCGCCATGCAACTCCGAGGGATGCCACTGTTCTCAATCAACAGATCCCAGTCTGGATAAGGTCACAATGGCTTCTTTGAGACTTAGGCTGTAGACCTGTGATTCCATACGAAGTACAAGGGAGACAAAAGCAGGCAGAAGAAAGAGCCTATTGAGAGAGGGAAAAAGGAGGCCAGTCCCCTGGGGACTGGTTCAGTTATATTTGCTGTGGAAGGTAGGCAGTGACCAGCCCTGCTAAGATATCTTTCCCGCCTCCCACATTTAATTAGCAACCATTTTACTTATCGTTCATCTTCCGTTCGGTCACCTCAAACTGATCGATATCATTTTGAACAAGAACAAGTGGGACAGTGTCACTGACCAGTCTCTCATCTGCTCAGTATGTGTAGTCAAGCATGTGGGTCTTGGCACTGGGCGAAGGCAAGTGACACTGTGTGTGCCTCTCCTGTCTGTCTGCAGCCCCCATGATTAATGAAATGCCTTCTGTGATTTTAGGTGTGCTGGGTACCTTGTTCTGAGATTTTACTAACAATGAATAAGCAGGGCACCACTGAGGGATGAAGTTCTTCAGTTTACAGGTTGTAACTTCTTGTCCCCCAGCAGGGAATGTTGCTGACCTCAGCTGGTAGGGATCTAAAGTTCAGGGCTCCCAGGGAGAGCTCTTTTCATCTCACTGGAGTGCCATGCAAATCCACCTGTCTCCCTGGGCCTCTTTTCTGCTGCAAAGTAATACTGTCTTCCTTCCATTCAGGACTCATCTTTTGTCCCATTAGCACTTTTTTTTTTTGTTTTTGAGATAGAATCTTGCTATGTTGCCCAAAGTGCCCTCAAAATGCTGGGCTCAAGTGATCCTGCTGCTTCAGCCTCCAGGGTAGTACAGCAGGCACTGGTGAGGAGTCCAGTGCTCACCGCAGGATGTCAGGACTGGGTACTTGTTGGAGAAAAGAGGATTCATGGCTTACAATTTCCATGCTGCAGTATTATGTTGAGAAGAATGCTGAGGCCTGCGATAGTTTGGATTTTAAATGTCCCCCAAAAGCATTACCTTGCCTTAGCAGGAAAGTGTTTTTGGTGGTGGTGGTGGTGGTGGGGGGATAGAGAAAAGAGGTGTGGAGGTTTTGAGGCACACAGAAAAATAAGCTGTGAAGGTCTGTGACTGGCACAAAAGATGGGGGACAGCATGCATGTCCCTATTTATCACTGCTGATCTTAGTCAAACTCTTTGTTTTATCAAAGAGCAACTGAAGAGAATGAAGACTGGGACTTGTGTCATCTTTTTCCCTTTTTTTTTTATCTGCCTCTAAAATGAGCCCTGCTCCCAGCTCAGAGTGGGAAAGGGCAGAGGTGCAGGAGCTGCTGGAGAGGTAGACAGTGACAAGAACTCAGAGTTGCACTGAGTGACAGCAATCCTCTTAGAAGCTCTGGACAGTGGGGAGAAACCCCGTCTGCTGTGCAATTCCTTAAGATATGCCTACAAGTCTAACCCTGGGGGCAAGAATGAGGAACCTGGGGTAGGAGGGCTCTGTCCTGAACTCTACAGCCTCAAGCAAAGTGCGGATGGATGATGACAAAAGAGTGTTACAGGATGTGGCATCTCCTGGGCTGTAGCATAAATTTGGTAACCTCTGATTCAGATCTTCTTAGCCAGTTCAGTAGAGCCATCTCTCCCGGAATTACACACTGAATACACAGTAGGCGCTTGATAATACTGCTGATTAGATACCCTATGTGTTCTCTCCCCTCTGGGTTTTGCACATACAGGTTCTTCTGTTTGGAACACTTTCATATTTCCCCTCCACTATACCATTTTCTGCTGGACTCAACCTCTTCTCCTTAGAGAAAGCATTTCTGAATCCCCTGAGGGGGTTAGGGACCCCTCTTCTGGGTTTCCACTGTACTCTGAACTTACCCCATGAGACTATGGTATCCTGCCTCCTGGGAACTTCCTATGGGTAAAGATCACAAATTATGTAACTATATTCTTAGTCCCTTGTACTTAGTAGGACCTCAAAAAATAAATGCTAACTTATTAAGTCAGTGAGTTCTGTTCTGGCTCCCTTCACTTGTGACTATGAAAAAGAGTCCTCAACAGAGCACCAAATGCTAAAAAACTTCTTCCAAGAATTATAATTTTGGTTTAAAAACCAAGTTACCCACACAGTTTGGGTTTTAAATCACTGAGATCAAATGTAGAAGAAATCCTCAAGAATAAACAGTCTCCTACAGTGAGAACACCCTATCCTCACAGCCTGAGGCACCACCACCTGCTCCCCCAAATTCCATCTGGCTTATGGCAGAATGGGTATGTGTCAAGGGTTTTCCAGCTCAGTTTTATCCTTTACCAGCAGCAGGCAGGTGAGAGTCATGACTGGGATGCTGTTTTACGAAAGCTTCAGGAACTGAAAGGAGAAGGGACAGACTAGTATTTCTGTCTTCCTCAGGGAAGGACTACCCTTCCTAGAAAAGGCAGAATTTCTCTACTGCCTGAATGGCCTGTACTTCCTCTTCTGATCATTCTTATTTCCAATTTTATACCCCATTTTATTCTCAAAAACTCTTGAGATGATGACTGTTTTCTCAGGCCAAAGTCTCTACTAAGCATTTTAGCCAAGAAAAGGCATCCTAGTTTTATCATCTTGGAAAAGTACCTTGCAATATTCTTGAGCCTTAGGTTCCTTATGTATAAAACAGGGTAACAATGACAAAACTGGATTGTTGTGATTTTTCTTTTTTCTGGTACTGGGGACTGTACCCAGGGTTTCACACATGCTAGGCAAGGCCTCTCCTATTTATACTCTGACCCTACTGTTATTTTCGTTTTTTGGTGATGGTGATTAAACTCAGGGCCTTCACACTGAGCCACATCTTCAGGCCTTTTTATTTTATTTATTTTGTTTTTGAGACAGGGTTTTATCATGTAGTTCAGGCTGGCCTTTGAACTTACCACATAGCCCAGGGTTGCCTCAAACACAGTGATCCTCCATGGTAGTCTCCCAAGCGCTGCGGTTACAGGTGTGTGCCACCAAGTCCAGCTAATTTTTAGGTTTTGAGACAGAATCTTGCTAAGTTCCTAAATTTCTTAGGATGGGTTTGAATTTGTCATCCTCCTGCCTCAGCCTTCCTAGGGATTACAGATGTGTGCCACCATGCCCAGTTCCTGTGATTTTTAAACTCCATTATATGGGTGGAGAACTTAGCCTAATACTGTACTTACTACATAATGGGTATGCAATAAATGAGAGCTCTGTCCAACGTAACATTCAGAGAATGGCAAAGTTCTGAGTGGACCTTCAGGGACAAAAAAAGAAAGAAACATTTGGGTTTCTGGGAACTATCTGATAGAATTCAGGACTCTGCCTGAGGGACAATGGCCACAAGGACCACTGAAATTCTGTAATTCTCTTGAGCAGTCTGACTTTATTTAGATCAGCTGTTCAACCTTTTAAATGAAAATGATCAAGTGCTTAGAGGAGCCTATTTGAGGAGGAATGGAAAGAAACTAAGAGAGAGGGGAATATGGATAGTTTAGTAGTGAGAACAACTGGATTGCTTGGCGGCCAAATGGAAGGAAAACAAGGTCATTCAGAATGTTAGCATGGGGACAGGGGGCCTCAGTGTTAGGAGCTCTGCAACCCCTGAGGCTGGGCAGATTGTTTCACATCCTTCTCTCCTGCTCCTGGGGCGCTGGCCTACAGTGCAGGCATCACAAACTCGCCAGTGTGGGGATACCCAGTTTGGACTCTGCAGTTCCATGACCCTACTAGTGTAACCTGATCCAGCCACTGGGATGTGTAAAGCACATCTGATTGTTTCTGTGACAGTGGGATAACCTTAAACCTCCTAAGGGAATCCCAGTCTCTGGCCTCAGCCCAATACGTGAACAGGCAATGATGCCTGAATCTGGGTCAGAAGGGAAAGGCACTTCTCTCTCCCTTCTAGGAGAGAGAGAGAATTACTATTCACAAGGTAGTGATTTTCAACCCTTAGGCAGCAGTTAGCTGGTAACCTGCACAGCTGTCCCACAAAGACAGATGCTCCAGGGCAATAACTTCAGGTGTGGGGCTTGGAAATATTTTAATTTTTACCAGTACCACAAGTGACTGAGCTGTGAAGCCAAGTTGAATATAATGCTTTGAAGAAGTACTATGTTTTGAACATCGGGGAATTTACTAGAGTTCTATATGAGGAAACAAGATGTAGTTTTTTCCTAAGTGGCATCTGCAGACAGACCAGTCTGTTCTAATTTCTCTGGATCGCCAAGAGAAGGGAGTAATCAGGAGGCAGCTGTACTCACTGCTTAACCTTCTCAGACCATCCATATCATCATAGTAAAACTCAATAAAAGGTGTACTTCCTAATGAGATTAGAATCAAATTCAATTAACATTATGGGAGCACCTGTTTTGAGGCAGGTCCAGCACCAGACATGGTCATTAAAGCCTGTGGGAGGTACTACATTGTTCTTGTTTGGGGTGCATTCCTGGAAATGGATGCATGTGCACCAGAGCTTTGCCAGCTGACTGCAGCAGTCTTCTCTGACATTATTATTTACTACCTATGATCAAAATATAGTTTAGAGTTTACTGACTGATGTCTTTTTTTTTTTTTTTTTTTTTTTGAGACAGGGTCTCAAAATGCCAGGCTTGCCTCAAACACGCAGCAATCCACTTGCCTCAGCCTTCCACATGCCAGGATTATAGGCCCACACCACGTCTTTGATATTCTTTTTAAATGCTCTAAAGGTGGATGTGGCTATACTCAGTGCATGACATTAATTTATCTGAAGCTTCTCTCTACCTGTCAAAACATCTAATCTGTATTTAATCCATTACAATAATTTCATCCCTAGGAAAACAATCAAACAGAGAAGCAAAGTGCTGTGACCAATGGGGAGTATGCAGGTGGCTTTTGGTGGAGAATTTTAGATTCTTCTTGGCTGATTAGCCTTGTGGGTTTTGTCTGTATTGTCTCTATTTTAAATACGATGAAACCAATGCTCCAAGAACTTTAGTAACATGCCAAACACAAACAACTAGGCAAGTTAGGACAAAGATCTGGCCCTAAGTGTTTCAATTCTGGGATCTGTGCTTTTGCCTTTGCTTCACCTCAGCAGTCCTTTTGAATGGCTAGTTATTTATATGCACATTTATTAATGGCTGACCATTCACATACTGTTTTTATCAGCCACAGGCAAAGATCATGAATTAAAATCCAACAGAATAGAGGACATGATCATAAAGTAAAGAGCTCAGAAATGTTGAGTGACTCGTCCAAAATCAACCAGCTACTAAAAGGCTGAACTTGTCTTTGACCTTAGGTCTCTAAGGCTCCAGAACAGCTCTTTTTAACTAGGTCAAGGTGCACAGATGGTGCAGTGGGGAGGAACTCACATGAGACAGAAGTCATGGATTCCAGTCTCTGTTCCAATACAGCTTGTCCTGATCACTTTGGCCAAACACCTTGCTCTCTTTAAAATGGAAACAATAATCTATTACTTAACTGACAAGTGAGGATCCAAGTTAACGTAAATGTGTTCTGAAAACCTACTCTAAAAAATAAGAGGTTAACAAGTGAGATAGGAGGGCCAGGGATTTAGCTCAGTGGCGCAGTGCCTGCCTAGCAAGCACATAGTCCAGTTTTTGATTCCCGGTACAAAAATCAAAAACAAAACAAAACACAAACAAACAAACAAAAACCTGAGATGGGTTGGTAGGTCAGCGACTTTCTGTCATTGGTTTTGTGACCTTGGGCAAGTGAGTGCCTTAGTTTTCTCATCTGCAAAATGGGAATCCAGTAACTACTCCAAAATGCTTTTGTGACAATTACATTAGAGCATTTGCTTAAGCAGGGTATTGCTGACACCTCATAAATCCAATCAATAAACATCAGCCTCTACTCTCGGGTCTTCAGCTACCTCAAGCACGGACTTTCAAAGCTACCAAAAGTGTCCTGTGCTTCAGTTTTGGTCTTGCCAGTCTCTCGCTCCTTCCTCAGACCCTGACTCTCCTTTCCCAGTCCATAGCCCGTCTTAACCCCTTCCAGGAACCCCAGCCCGCTTCCCGGTTCCGACGCCGTCTCTTACTCGACGACCTTGGCTGGATCCCCGTGGTTCCCATAGACCAGCGCCCGTACCCGGGAGGGATCAGCGGATGCAGAGTAGGAAGACGTCGCACGATAGTGGCGGCGCCAAGATGCTAGCAGCCCCGGTGGCGCGTGGGTTCGCGTCCACGACAGCGTGCAGCGGACCCACATGCTTCTCGCAGCCAACACACAACTTGGCGCACTTGGAAACGTCATCTGTCGGCGACCAGTTCTTGTGCCCCTCCTCAAGCCCCGCCCATCCCTGCCACGTGACCACGCCTTTTTAAAGGGCTCTCTCCTTCCTTCGCTGCCCGCGCGGTGGCGCCTGACTAGACCGGGCCGGAGGCAAAGGTGGGACCAGGGGAAGTTGCAGTTCTGAGTCCGCAAAAGCAGCTTTCTCGACATGACGTGTCTAAAATTGGTCTAAAGCGGTGTCTACAGCCTGCGGTTTGGTGTTTGATTTGGGAGGAGTCATTTACCCTCACTTGGCCTCCGTTTCCCCTTCCTACCATTTATTGAGCTTTTAGTGTGCCAAGTTCTTTAAGGTAACTCTTATTTAATCCCCACTACCCTGAAGCCACACAGGAGGCAAAGCTTATTTCTCTGCACTGAGTAGAGCAGATGTAAGGTGGTAGGAAAGCAGGACTGCAAGCTTGTAGTTAGTTTTTAAATTTTTTTTAGAGACAGGGTCTCGCTATGTAGTTCAGGCTGGCCTTGAACTCGGCGTGATGCTAGGCTTAGACTTTGAAAATTAAGTTCGAATCTGAACCCTGCCACTTCTTATCTTGGACAAGTGATAAGAATGTTATCGTGGACATTGTGAAAACATTAAGTGTATTTGGATATAAGGAGAAAATCACAAGAAGCAGGTTTCCTTTTCAAGATGCTTACAGTGTAGAAAGAGATTAAGTGGGAAACTGCAGGTTTTTTGTAAAAGGTATCACCTCATAAAGATGTTAGGTCTTATTTTTGGTGGAGGGAAGATGTGAACATAACTGAGACTCCAGCTGAACATTAACACTAGCCAGAGTGCAAGACGGTAATGTCAGGAAGAGGGGCGCTCTGGAGTGCAAGTGGGGCACTTGGAGGAAATGCCTTAGGAACCAACCCCTGGAATTCTTTGTGTGTGAGAATATATGGGGGCAGATCTCAGATCTACTGAATCAGAATCCTGGGGAGAGGTCCAGGGTTATGTATCCATACGAGTTCCCAAGTATATCATGATGCAAGTGGTGCAGAGAACAGGCTTTGGCCTTTTTTTTTTTGTTTTTCTTCTTTTCCTTTTTTTGGTACCGGGGATGGAACTCATGACCTCACATTTGCCAGGCAGGAACTTGTGCCACTGAGCTAAATCCCCAACCCTAAAAAGCTGGCTTTTATTGACCTGAAGCTCCCATCTAGTGTCTTTCCTCTGTGGAAGAAAGCACAGCAGAGTATGCTGATTAAGGGTGTGGGAACTGGACTCAGGCAAATCTGGCTTTGAATCCTGGCTCTGTTATTTTCCAGCGATTTGATTTTGGACAAGTCATTTGGCTTCTTCGTGTCTTCATTTTCTTATGGTTAAAATAAATGGAATAGAACTTGGTGTGTAGCTCAGTGGTGGAACATTGGCCTAGCACATATGAGACCCTAGATTTAATTCCCAGCACAGAAAGAAAAAAAAAAAAAAGGGAGGAGGAGGTATTGAGGTAATAATAGTTATCTGATTCAAGATTGTCATGTCGTGAGTTTTTACTTGAAGCATTTAGCACACTGCTTGGCACATAGAACCATTTGATAACTATTACCAAGGGGTTATTGTGGAGATTCAATGAGAAATATCATTTTTAAAACATTAGAGATGGCTCATAGTACAGGTTTAATAAATGTCTGCACTGTTTTTATTATTAAAAAAAGTTGGTGTTCCATGGTAGGGGAAAAACCTAGTCCCACACTTGTGTGTGAGGATATACACATGAGTATGCAACACTGTCCTATTCACCTACTTTCACAGTAATACAGAGGTCTACTTGTATTGGGAGGTATACAATAACTCTCTAAAATTCCCTAGGTGACATCTACCATAATCTTTTCTACCACACTGGCTCTTCTGAATTCCTAGGCAACCTAACCAGGAAGCCTGGAGAGTCATCCAGCAAATCTTTCTCCTTGGGGCTGGATTTTGTCCCTTTGTGTATCCCTATAGGTCTCACTTTTAGTTCAGGCCATCCGGGTTCACATAGGGGCAGTTTGAGAACCACTTATTGAGGAGTTTAAGTCCAGTTATACTGGCCTTGCCTTTAGAACCCTTTGCATGTTGGCTCCCACCCTGTCTTTCCACAGCTTTGTCTTCTATTATTGATCTGTATCTAGCCTATGATCTAAGTGCACCTGACACCCACCTTTGCTAGCACTTCCTTGACTTATGCTTTTATTCAGGCTGATTCTTCTGCCTGAGATACTCTTTCTTCCCTACCTTACCTATCAGGGAAATTCCAGGTTTAGATATCTTATTCACTCAACTTCTGCTGCCTTTGTGTTTTCTCTGAAACCATGTTACGGCCTTCAGGGCATTGTATCATGGTTGTTTATGTGACACCCCACCCCCCAGCCCCGCAAGACAAGAGTGGGGCTTCAGGCAAGATGTTTGGTTCATCTCCATGACACCAGCACTCAGGATGGGGCCTGGCACAGGGTAGGCATCATAAATATTCCATGAGCTGCAGGTAATTGAATTTCCTCATGGCCTGGAACTGTGTAGTACAGTCTTCTTTTCCCTAGATTTGGGCCCATCAGTCAGGACTAGGAATTTCATTCTTCTTTTCTTCTTCTCTTGAGGATTATAGAAGGTTGTGGTCTTAAAGCAAAAATAGTCTCTATGGCCTCCCTCTGCCCAAGGAACAAAGGGATGTGAAATCAGTCAGATCTGATACAAGTCCTGGGCCTACCATTTACTTGCTGTATGACCTTGGGCAAATGCCTTATGCTCTCAGTTTCCACACCCATAAAGTGAGGTCACCAGTTAACCCCAGGCATGAGGCTCCCCTCAGGGTCTTTCCTCTGTGGAAGAAAGCACAGCAGAGTATGTTGATTAAGGGTGTGGGAATTGGACTCAGGCAAATCTGGATTTGAATTCTGGCTGTCATTTTTCAGCAATTTGACTGTTGTTTCTCTTCACCAGTTTTCTCACTTTTTCACCATGGTCCTGTGTTTGCTCCAGAGTCTCCCTCTGTTCCTTTCTCATCACTTTTTCCTTCCTTTAACTCTTGCCCGTGGATCCTGTCTTTTCCCCCTTCCGCATCTCACCCTGGAGCTCATCAGTGAGAAGACCAAGAGCCCAGGAACGCTCAGCTCTGCCTCCTCCAGCCCTACAGCAGCTTCTAGGAGTCTCAATCTTAGTGCAAACTTGCAGGGAGAGGAGGCGGAGACCAGAGAGGGCCTTGAATTTCTTATGCTCTATGCAGTGTCATTAACTTCTTGGGAGATTGAAATGATTGGAGATCAGAACTTAGTGCTCTTCTGCTTGATGTTTTAATGGCTTCCTATTGCTCTTAGGGTTTAACCCAAGCTTCTTCCTTGCTTATAGTTTCTCACAAGACCTGAGGCTCTGCTGACTTCTTCAGCTGCAGCTGGCTCCCCTCTCCTCCATGCTCCCTCCATTCCAGACGCCCTGGCTAACCTGCCAGCACCTGCCTTTGCACAGGCTGTCTCCTCTGGCTGCAGTGCTCCTCCCTGCCAATTTGCTTGAGGCTGGCTCCTTGGACAGATCAACAGGCATCATGTCACTTCCAAGAAAAGCCCTCTTAGACCAGCTTGTCTGAAGAAACCTCTCTTCCCATTTCCTTCATCACAGCACTCCATCCATTTCCTTCAGAGTGCACATCTCGTGTTGTAATTACACATTTATTTGTTTGCTACTGTGTAAGCTTCTTGAAGGCAAGGACCATGTCAATGTGTATTCATTTATTATTTACCCATCTATCCAATATTTATTGAACCCTCCATGCCAGATACCAGGCCCTGGGCTTTAGGACAGTCTTTTCTCAGGGGAGCCTTACCTTCTAGAGGTAGAGACAGTAATGAATCCACGAAATAGTAGTGCTCTGTTTCAACAATCGTTGTCCCCCCGCTATCCCCCCCCCACAAATTTCCTGACATATGAAACAGTGATAAGGGATATACACCAGAGAAGATGCTTTTAGTTATTGTTGTTTGTTCTTCTCTTCCCTCTGGAATGTAAGCTTCATGAAGAAAGGAAGTTTTTGGTTTGTTTTCTATGTCCAACGTGGCCTATTGTCATTGTTGAATAAATGGATCAGTACCTGGTAAGTATTTGGGAAATGAGTGGGTTTCCAAATGGGTCTAGGCAGCTATTCAACTCAAGCTATTCAAGCTTGATTCAAATCTCCATGCTGCTCCATACTAATGCATAACCTTGGAAAAGTCACCTTCTCTTTCTCTGTACCCTAGTTTCCTCAATGTCGCAATGGGAATATAATGATATATGTTTAATGGGGTTATGGAGGAGATGAAGTGAGTTCGGTGGGGGAAAGCATACAGTTGGCTAGACTGACAGCAATGGAAACTAGTTTGCGGATCCTCATGCTGAAGTTCCTCCTGCGTAGAGGCCTAAATGCACTCAACGTGTATAGTCGAAGGTAAAGTAGGACCAGTAAGGGTTAGAAAAGGAGGTGGATTTCACGTTATGGAAAGGAAGAACTTCCTGAAAGCCAGCGTTTCCAAAGACTCAGCACCACCTTGGTAAGTGAGGAACGTCTGGTCCTTGCGGGATAGACGGGAATGCATGTTCAGAGAGGCCAAGGTAGGTGAAACTCAAGCATCACAGGACAAAGGCAAGGCGTCCCTGGGTCACCGTCTTTGAGAGCGCTATGCGGGAGCTAGAAATGGCCATTGAGGACTTCGGAGCCAGGTGCGAGCAGAGCCCAGTGGACATTCAGGCGGGGCCACCGGACCTCTAGGCAGGGGTGCCTGGGTGGGGGAGGGGCACGGCAGGGCCGGCGGGCGGCGGGACCCCAGTAATAGCATGCGCCGCTGCCAGCAGGGGACGCCGTGAGACCGCAGAACCCGCGGCCGGGCCTGACGTCAGCGCCCCGCTTGCTCCGGCTCCCGCTCCGGACTCCGCGCCAGTCCCGCTCTGCGCCGCGCTGCTCCGCTCGGGCTCCGGCTCCTCGGGCTACCGCGGCGGCACCCCCACCCCCCGCGCCGGGCCCCAGGGCAGTCGGTGGCTCCCGAGCCATGGCCCGCGCCCAAGCACTAGTCCTGGTGCTCACCTTCCAGCTCTGCGCGCCCGAGACCGAGACTCCGGCAGGTAAGCGCGCAGCGGTTGGACCAGGCTTGCCCCTCGAGCCCCTGGGGCCCGTGGCGTAGCTCGAAGAAAGTGCGAGTGTTGGACAGACTGTGCGTCGAGAGCGTGGCCCTATGTGTGCCAGAGTGGAGGGTATGTGGGTGCTCGAGATGTGTGACTACCAACATTGTCTGCCTGTAGTTTTGTATGGAAAAAAAAAAAGGTGCTGTGTATGTTGTGTGTCTGCGAGTCTGTTGGGTTGAATGTTGTGTGTGTGCATCGAGACAGTGAATGTGCGCTGTCTTATATGTCTGCCTGTGGGTAGTGTTTGTGCGGCCAAGTAGGTTGTGTGTCTGCTGTGTGCATCTGAGTTTGGTTGTGTGGCCGGAGTTGTGTCTGCTAAATGTGTTTGAATTTGTTTTATATTTTGTATGCCAAGATCAAGAGTGCTGTTTGTTGTGGGTCTGAGAATGGCTTGTGTTCCGTTTGATACGTGTGCTGGGAGTGCTGTGTGATTCCACCCGAGTGTGGAACCGGGAACGCGTTTGTGGTGTGTATGCTTGTGAGACCTGTGTTCCTGTGCAGTGGTGGGAATGGGTCCGGAACGTGTGTGCCGGTGCGCCGTGTGCGTGGTGTGTACGTGTGGGAGTGTCCGGGGTGTGTGGTGCGCGCCTCCAGGGGCCTTGTGGGTCCGGGTGAATGTTGAGTGTGCTGGGAATGCATGTGCGGGAGCGTGTCTGGGGCGGATGTGTGTATGCGAGTGTGTCCGTGTGCCCAGGCTGCGTGTCTAGGAATGCTGTGGATTGTGGTACGCGCCGGGGCCGTGGCCGAGTGTGCCCGGGGGCCCGAGGGGGCGGCGGCGGTGTGTGTGTGTGTGTGTGTGTCCGCGCGCGCGCGCGTGTGGCGCGTCCGGTTAGAACAAGTTGTCGCGGCTGCGCCCCCTCGGCGGCGCGTTCGGCGGAGCCCGGGCTGGGGAGCTAGGCGGGCGGGGAAGAGAGCCGGGGCCACGGCTGCTGACTCCGACATGTCGGGCTGTTTGTTGTTTCGCAAGTTCGGCGCAGCTCTGGCGGGCGGCGGATCCGAGGCGGCGCCTCGGCTGCGGGGCGCCTGGTCGGGCGGAGAGGGCCCTGGGGCGCTCGCGGGGGGCGCGGGCCGGCGACGCGCGGCGGGGCTGCGGCTTCGGGGCGTGGAAAGGCGGCCCCTCAAGTGCGCTTCGGAGGCTCCGAGTACTCTGGGGTCCCCCGGGACACTGCTTGTGTCTGTCCCGCAACTTTGTGCGGTTTCCGCACTGGCCAGGCCAGCTGTGTTCGTGTGTGTATATGTGAGTGTGTACGTGTGTCTCTGCGCTCTGTCGCGGCGTGATCGCGTTCTCTGGATGCGTTTCCGAGTCTGAAATCTGGGGGGGGGGGTCAGGATGTGTGTGATCGCGTGTGTAATGTGTGTATTCAGAGCTTGTGTCTGTGCTCGTGTGCACGTCATAGTGTGTGCGGTGGACTGTGTGTCGGGGTGTGTTTGTGCGTGCGTGAGCCTGTGCGCGCGTGTCCAACAGCCCCCCTGAGGCCTCGCCCCTTTATCTGAGTCTCGCCGGCCTTCTCCCGGGACTACGCTGTCTTGGGCCTGCCCTCTCTTGCGCCTCCTGTCTCCTGGGCTCCCCCTCTCCCGACTCCCGCCGCCCAGCGCGGAGTAACGGGGAGACGCCCCGGCGGGATCGGAGCCGAGACACGCGCGGAGCCGCCTCGGCCCCCTGGAGAGACTTCCTGGCAGCCGGCTCCGGAATCGAGTTCGCGGCCTTCCCTCTGCCGCAGGGCAATCTCGGCCGAGCTCCCTGGGCTCCAGGTCGCCCCGGCCGCTGGCCCCATGTTGGGCCCTTGCCTTGCAGCTCTATAACCATCTCCCGCAGCTTTAGCTTTGACCTCTTGGTACCCAAGAGGGTGGCCAAGAAGACTTGCTTCTAGGTTTCCCTCACCGCCTCCCTCAATGCCCTGCAGCGATTTTGCTACTCCCTCCGTCCCCAATAGTTAACCCTCAAGTATGCTGTGCTGGCTCAACCATTAGCCATGATCGCTTACATTCCAGAAGGCTCAAGTGCCCCAACTCCTGGCTCTGGGGCCTGTCAGGATCCAGGTTTGGGAATGGGACCTGGAGCAAGTCGCTTGCTTTCCTAACTCCTGGGTTTCCTCATTCGACTCAAGGTGTGTGTTGCTTAGCAGACTGAACAAAAGACAAGTCTGAAGGTTATTACAAAGCTCCAGAGGCTGTGATTTGAAGTCACAGGGACCTGGGTTCAAATTCCGCCTCTGTTCACCAGGCTCCTTGCTAGTGTGAGCTTGGGCAAATCACTTCTAAAGTTACCAGTGTAATTCAGAAGCCCTTGGCAGAAGAGAGGAGCAAGAGGGGCGGAAGAAGGGACTCTTCCTGTTCCTTGCTTGCCTCTTGGGCTGGCTGTCCTGAAGGGAGCTGCTGTGTGATGTCTCTCAGTTGTGTCTACTCAGCAGTGACTTGTTCCATGGTGTGCCAGCTTTTTGTCCTTGTAGTCACTGGAGTTGTGGACAGCAGGAATGAGGGAGAGGCTGCCCAGTGGTTTCAGGTTGGGCAATAAAGACTTGTCCTGGCAGCACACCTTCTCCCCTGGGCTGGGAGCGGGGGCTTGGCAGGAAGCAAGAAGAGTGGTCAGGGTGGGGGGTGGTGAGCTTGTGGACAGCCTCCTGCCTAGCTCTGGTGGCAGGGAGAATCCAGAATGGGCAGCCTGCTCGTTGGAGGCATGCTACCATCTTTCCATGCTGTCACCAGCTAACCTGGGCTGTGAGGAGGCCTTTCCATGCAGGGCTGGGTTAGCTTGAATTGCAGGGGATGTTTTGTGCTCCCTTCCTGCCCCTTTCCTCCTCCAGCCCACCCTCCTGGCATGCTGATGTCTCTTTTCTCTGCCCCCTCTCAGGTCCCTCTCATCTCTCCTCATCGCTCTGTCCTCAGCCATCTTTCACCTGCAGGAAGGCTCAGCCTCTTCCCTCCACACTGCCTGGGATCTTCCTAAAACGCACGTTTAAAATGCTGGTTTAAAACCCTTTGAAGACTCCCTGTCGCTTTAAGGCTCCTGTCCTTCCGTTTGGCCCTGTGGCTTGCTCCAGCCCCCACCTGCCTGTCCAGCCCCACCTTATTTTATGAGCCTCTAGGCTCACACACTCACCATAGCCCCCTGAGTGCCCTCTGCCCACCATCTCCTCTCCCCGGTTGTGCTTTCTCCCCAGGACTCTGTAACTACACCTCTTCCCAGGTGAACCCTGCAACTGTCAGCTCTCAGCTTAGTCCTCACCTCCTCCCTGCACCTTCCCTGGTTATTTTCTGTCCTAGCCCCCAAGGGGAGGGCAGGGGTTGCTTGGATTTTATACAGCTTTATAATTACTGTAATTACAGTTTGTCAGTCTTGTCTTCTGTAACGGGTTGTAAGTTTTGTGAGGAAAGGGACCCGGACACCCCTGAAAGCCTGGGCCACGCAGCCTAAGTAAATGTATGTGGCATGAAAGAATGAATGAAGTCAAGAGGGTCAAATTCAGAGCTGGAAATGCCAGATGGGGGCGCATCAACTCCACTGAAGGTAGAGATGAAAGGAATAGGTTTTTCCCTCCAAGAATCTGGAAAATTCTGCTGGGGGATGGTGTTGTGTCGTGAAAAGTCTGTGTTGAAAGCATCACCTGGGAGCTGTGAGTTGAGGGGTTAAGTCCCTGGCAGAGACTGAAGGGAGAAGTCCCCCGCTGCCAGACCCCTCCCCCAACACCCCGATCTCCCTAGACTGCCTCCCCTGGCCTCTGCCCCACCCCCAGCAGCCACAAGGGCTTGTCTAGTCTCCAGGCTCAGCCCATTGTGAGGAGGCCTAGGCCGTTGATGAGGCTTCGAGTCCCAACGGTCAGTGTGAGCGTCAAAGGAGGAGGAGGGGGAGAGAGAGGCCTGTGAGGGCCAGACCCTCCTGCCGTCCTTAGCCCCAGATCTTGGGGTGGACAGGTCACAGCCTTGGTCGTGGCTGCTTAGGAGCAGGAGGGAAGGGAGGAGAGCTGCATCCTGCGGTGCTCCTTGCAGGTGGGGATGGCAGTGGCCCGTGGAGGGGTGCAGATGCGATGCTTGCACCTGGACAGCCACAGGAGGCGTGTGTGTGTGTGTGTGTGTGTGTGTGTGTGTGTGTCTGTGATTGGGGCTTGGGACACAGGGGATATGGATGACCTGTCAGAGTGTCTACTTCTCTGCTCACCCTGGTGTGCCTAGGGTCTCTTTAGGTGAGGGCAGTTATTGGGGAGCCTGAGGGCTAACAGCATATGGAGAGCTGGGTGTCCCCTTCCTGAAGTCGATGCTGTTTGGGTGGCAGTATCTCTGTTTTGGGAGTGGGGAGTCCATCCTAGGTGTAGGAGGATCGAGGTGTGCAGGGAACAGCACAGTGCAGGTGGGCTCATCCTGGTTCTGAGCCTCTGTGGCTCATCTGACCAGAGCTGTCTCATCCAATGGCCCTTTTTACATGGCTGGAAATCTCTACCTGCACTCTGCAATGTAACGACTTCTGAATCACATGTGGCTTATTGAACTTAAATGTGATTAAAGTAAAAATTTAATCCCTCAGTTGCACTAGCCAGATTGCAAGTCCTCACGAGTTACATGTTGCTAGTGGCTGTCAGCACACTCTTTGGTGTAGGTACAGGACATTTCCACTTGGTAGAAAGTTCTGCGGCAGTACTGGTTGTGTGTGGGGTGGGAGGGAGTGGAGCTGGTCTGGATGGACCCTCACTCAGTCAGTGGTCCTTGGAAAAGGTGCTGTTGACTCATTATTTCTCACCTGAACTGTTGCAGTAGTTACTTCTTTATCTTTTTTCTGCCCTGAGCCTCTGGTTCTGTAGTGCTTCCATCACTTGTGACCAGAACGCCCTGTAGACACAGAGTGCTGCCATCCTCTAGGTACAGGGTGCTGCCACGTGCTTGCCCTAAACAGAAGCAGAAGGCTCCCCAGCACCTAGGCCAAATCCAAACCCTCACATGGCAGATGAGACCTTGCACGACCAGCTGGTTGTTTTGGAGACAGCCTCACATTCTGCCTATCCTCCCCTGAGGCCATTCCTACTTCTCTGCCTTATGACCCAGGACTCCAGAGCCTGCCAGGCCCTTTTACACTTCTGTGCCTTTGCTCATGCTGTGCCTTCTGCCAAGAGCTGCTTCCTCCTTTCTCAAGTGCAGCTCCATCATCCTTGAGCAGTGAAGCCTTTGCAGCTCCTCCTGAGGCAGTTGGTCAGATTGAGGCAGTGATCAGATTTCTCCCTTAATGCTTGAATGACCACATGACCCTTGTTTTCTGTCTTCTTTCCCTCCTAAGCCAGGAGCCTCCTGAGTTCCCGGCTTTGTCTTTGTCTTCTCTGGTCCCCAGGGCTGTGTTTGGGGCAAGTGTTCATTAAGTGCATGATTCTGAACCGCTGAGTGCAAAGGGACTGTTTGGAGTGGGTAGAAGGAGGTCCTGAGGCCCCAGAGAGCAAGACTGGGTGGGGCAGTGTACTTCGTTGTGTGACTCCAAGCAGGGGCTGCCATTGCTTGGGATGGTTGCGGTAGGACCCCTGAAGTGGCCAACTTAATAGATGCTGCTGCTGGATGACTCAGGAGGGCTTGGGGGGTATTCTCAAGGTGCAGACTCCAGGACTTAGTGGTGAATCAGTGGGGTAAGGAGAAAGTGGATTTGGAGCACAGTGCTGAGATTTGAGAGTTTGGGGGCAAAAGCTGGCAGAAAGATTGGAATGGGGGTAGCAGAAAGGGGTATTGTGGCAGGTGTCTGATGAGCAAGATCCTACCTGGGGTAGGGGTGACAGCTGGGAGCTGGGGGACAGTTGGGGAGCTGGTGATAGACATAAATCTGGGGAACGGGACAGCTGGCAGTGAGGGGGCAGGTTGTATTGGGAGAACAACCGAGAGTGGAGAACACTTGGGGGATAAGAGATGACAACCAGGAGGTGTCAGAAGCTTGTCTGCATAGGATGGGTGGATCTTAGCTGAGATGGGAAGAATGTTGCTCAGAACGTGCCTTAGTGTGTATCCTTGCGATTGTTTGTGTGTGTTTGTGGATCCCTGTGGTCGTTCATGTATTCCTGTGGTTGCATGTGTATGTAAGTATGCTTGTTCTTAAAGTGTGCTGTGGTTGAGAGCACGGGCTCATGGGCCACACATATGGATTCTAATCCTGGTTCCACCTCTCCAAGCTACGTGACACTTGGTCAAGTACTGACCTCTCTGGGCCTTACGGTGTTTGCTTTTGAGCAGTGAGGAGGATAACAGAACCTACTTTATGGGGCTGTTGTGAGGATGTTTTATGTTTATATGTATCTAATGTAGAGCAGGTCCTGGCATCATAAGCATCATGTTAAGTGTTACTGTTTTGAAGTGTGTGTATGAATATGTATAGGCCTCCTGTGTGCTCAGAAAAGTTTGTTCTTGGCTTCTGATGAAGTCCAGACCTGGGAGGAGGTGACAGTGGTGAGGAGCCAGGGGAGGGAGTGACTCGCCAGGTTGGTTGGGTCTGGCTGTCCTCTTACATCCTCCCTCCTGTTCATCTCACTTCCTGTGCCAGGGTCTAATCCAGGAGGTCTCCCTCTCTGTCTCCCTGTCCTGCCCCACACTGCCCTGGACTGGGCTGGGAGCCAGGGGATGAGCTTTAATTGTCCAAAAGATTTTCAGCAGACTCCAAATTCATTGTTTGCCTGCCAGAATGCTGGGGCCCTGCTCAGATATAAATACCTGGACAATGTGCTCAGTTCTGGACTGCCTGCCCCCATGGGTGACAGTGACTTCATCCTGTGCCCTTGGAGGGTCACTGGGGTGGAAGAGGTTGGAGGGTGAGGGTCAAGGTGGGATGGAAGCCCATAGGGCAGGTGAGGCTCGAGTGAGCCAGCAGCTCCATAGGCACAGGGTTTTCCAGGAGTCTGGACTCATTTCCCTGCCAACTCATCCCTGGGAGACATCTGTAGCCTTCCCAATAGCACTTTGCAGTGTGCCACGTCCTTGCTTTATACTCTGTAACTGCACTGCATCACAGCTCTGACCTGCTCAGGGTGTGTGTGAGCTGAGATTCTTGGACCCAGAATCCTTGCAGTGCATTGCATCTCAGTCCTGGACCACCTGACTGCAGAGGAGGGGGCTCTCCTTAGTTCCTGTATGTTCCACCTCCACATTGTCCCATTGTGCTGGGCCTCCATCTTGCAGCTGTCCTGCCATTTGTTTCTTTGCAGCTCTCTTCTGTGCTGTAGAACTCTACTAGAAGTCAAGGTTGCATTAGGGGATGAATTCTCCTGGCTTTCTGCACACAGAGCCATCTCGCCACATCTACAGCCACACTGTGTGTTTGCACAGCAAGCCATTCCTATTCTACACTGCAGTGCCCTGCCAGGCAGTCCACATTGCATTGAGCATGTGGACTCCCCGGCCTTTGGCCATAGCACCTTGCATTGCAGAACCACACTCCAATAGATGGCATGCTACCACAACACTGCCCCTGCACCTTTGTCCTCATGCATTTCTGTGGTGGGCATTTGCACGGCACTGGGCACGTGGTTCCTGTTTTTAGGGACAGCTCATCTGCGTTCCACTGTTGCGTCTTATGAGGCCAGTGTGCCTTTGCCTCATTCAGCATTTCTGTCCCACTGCTTCACTGTCCTGCAACTGGATGCGTGCCTTCTGGCCTAGTCCTTACACTGTTCTACAGCTGCTGTAATGCTGCCCGCTGTGGTATTGCAGCCTTTTGCTGTTTGTGTTACCACCGGGGGTTGGTTGTTGTCCTTTGCACATTTCTGTTGGCAGCCCCAGGTGGGCAGCATCTGTGTCCTCACTATAGTGCACCTCTGCCCCACCTCAGGGAGTCTGTCCCTGTACTGCAGCTTGGGGCTACTTTGTTGGGCTTCAGGACTAGGTTGGATTTTTGTGGGCAGCACCACTGCACGGTACCCAGCATTGTATCTGTGCACTGCACAGGATTACTGCTGAGAACCTCTGCCTTGCATTCTATCTGCTTGATGTAGGAATGGATGCACTTTACTGAATTTGCAGGCCCAGAGCTCTTGAACTGAACTTGCTGTCCTATGTATCATCTTCACTGCACTTCATGTTTTTTAAAATTAGTGACTATTTGTTATATAAGTCAGTTGATTTCATTTTAACTGTTTTATACATGTATATAACATACTTTGATCATTTCTACCCCCATTATTCTTTTTCCCTTTCCTCCTTTGCCCTCCTTGTTCCCTTCCTCTTTCTTTTCTTTTCTTTTTTCTTTTTCCGATAGGGTTTCACTATGCAGTTCAGGCTGGCCTTGAACTCACTTTGTAGCCCAGGTTGGCCTTGTACACATGGTGATCTTCCTGCCTCAACCTCCTGAGTGCTGGGATATAGAATGCTGGGATTACAGGTATGTGCCAACATGCCTGGTCCTTCCTCCCTCTATCTTTCTGTCTTTCTTTCTGTCTGTCTGTCTTTCTTTCTCACTTTCTTTTCTTTCTCTCTCTCTTTTTTGCACTGGGAATTGAACTCAGGACCTTGAACTCAGGCAGGTGCTGTGCCACTAAGCTATATTCCTGGCTACCCTTTCCTTTTCTTTAATAATGGTCTCCCTTCTACTTTCATTCACATTCTCTCCCTTCTCTTTCCTCCCTTTCTCAGATCCTACATATGAAAGAAAATATGCCATTGGTCTTTCTTAGTCTGCTTTATCTCACTTAATATAATGATCTTCAATTCCATTCATTTTTCTGCAAAAGACATGCTGTTATTCTTCTCTTCTGGCTATGAAATACTCCACTGCACTTCATTTTTAAGTCATTTTCTACCTGTCCCTTGTGTCTACATGTACTGTGCTCCTCAAGACTGTACTGAGCTTCTGTCCAGAACTGGGTTGCTAACACCCAGTCGCTGGTTCTTTGTGGCACTGCATCCTTCCCTTCCTTGTGACTCCGTACTGTTGTGCCTGCCTGTGCTGCACACATGTGGATGCATGGAACCTCCTGCTCTGTGCAGGCTCTGTGCTAGTATCTGGAGAGGGAGAAGGACTAGTAAGACTTACTCACCACCCAGTGTTCCTCTGCACATCCATCATGCAGCTCTGGTTTCCACTGTGAATGTGGCACTTCTGTACTACAACAGGACCCTGACTGGTTCCTCCATGCTGTACAGGTGTCTCTACTGGGGGCTGTGCCCATTGCGTGCTTTGGTCCATTGCACCATAGAACTGGATGCTGTGTCTACAGTGGGAAGCTGCTGCACTACACCTTCAGCACACCACATTGTGGTAGTGCACAACCCACTCTTCATAGAACCTTTATAAAGTACAGATTTTCCCATTGCATGGGTTTGTGAATATCCTATGCCCCTCTACGTATGACTGTGCCCTACAGGGAATTTGTAGACTCTGCCTGCTGTACCTCCATACAACAAGTCCTTCCACTGGGCTCTTCACCTCTGTATGGTATCTACCCTGGTCTGTGCTTTCCCTTTACACTGCCCTGCAGCTAATGCTGGGATTTGAGGTATACACTGGAACAGGACATGGGGAGTGATCTGGTGTGAGCCCCCGTGCTGCAGTTGGCTTCCTTCCGTCCTTGATGGAGACAGTAAGATGTTGGCATTGTCAGGCTCTGCGTTGGCTCCTGTGGGTGGTGCCAGCTCAGTTTTCTCTGCCTGTGGTCTGGCCCTGGGTGATTGCCCTGCTTGCAGCCTTGCTGGGCCCTGGCTGGTTAGAAGGTGATCTTGTTGCCAGCCTTCCTGTAATTAACTGCTCATCAGTTAGCTGGGGGCTCTGGTGGGCAGCTTTGGGAGCCCTGGCCCCAGTCTAGATATGCTGACCTGGATAAGGGAAGTGGTGAGGTGGGCTTCAGGCCCCTGGGCTTGTCATGATCTTTGAGCTGGGTGCAGCCAGTCAAGGGCACACTGCCTGGTATCATGGAGTCCTTAAGTCTGGTGCTGTTGGTCATCAGCTAAACACAGGACATGGGGATAGGCATGAGAGACAATTCCTGACTTCTGAAAGGGAGGAGCTAGGGGCTACACAGGAGCTGCATTTGGACTGGGGAGCCCAGGAATGCATTGGGCTGCCTAGAATAGGGAAGGTGAAGTAGACCAGCATTGTCACTAGGGTTGTATCTGTGTTCCCTGGGTCAGGATTGAGTCTGTGCATAGGGTTAGGTGAGATCCCAGCTCTGGCTTTTACAGTCTGTTGGGAGAAGTTTTGTTTTTTCCTGGGGCTGCCCTTGGGGATTGGATGTTCTGTTGACCAACCAAGGGGAGTGAAAATCTCATTGTAAACAGGGTCGGTTTACCCAGAGCTTCAGGCAACACTGGTGGTGCAGTGAGCCCAAGATGTCCTTCTGGAGCAAAAAAGGTCTAGTACACAAAGCTTGTGGTGCTCACACGCATGAATACACGCACACACATACAACCCGTCCCCCCATGCCTACCACCAAGTATGTTCAAACACTTTAATCCACAGATACCCAAAATCTCATAGCACCTGTCCTTCATCTTAGGCCAAGTCTCTCATTGCTGAGACAGAGTACCTGATGCCCAAAATGAAGGAAGGAAGGGTTTATTGAGCTCATAGTTTGTGGAGTTTTCAGTCCATAATCACCTGGCTCCAAAGCAGGGCAGTTGGCTGAGGAGCAACCATTCATGGTGGCTGCAGGAGATGCCAAAAGCCACAAGAGCAAAAGGGCAAAAACAGGGGAGCACGCCTCTTTTCCTCCCTTAAATTGTAAGCAGGCTACCCACCTCGGGTGGTTGTAGCACTGGTGCCATCTCCATACTCTCCTCTTGCACAGGCTGAGAATGTTACAAAGTAAGGACCCTGGCCCCCTGCTGAATCACTTAGTTAAACTTCCGACCTTCTCAAATCGACACAATGGGTAATATGCTAGAGAGGTAACAGGTGTCCTTTACACCCCAGGATGGAGAACTGCTGAGTTCTGTAGTTAAACTTCTAGACTTCTCAAGTTGACGCAGGATACCAGCTGTAACACCCTGCCTCACATATTCTCCCCCAGTGGACCTCTTTCTGCCTGCAGTTGTTCTTGTTCACTTTGCATTCTCATGTATCATGTTTGGAAGCAACTCCACTCTCGTTTCATGGTTGAAGAAGCAGGGGTTCAGAGAGGGCAAGTCACCTGACTGAGGTCACAGAGGGATTTAGGAGAGCAGCAGGAATAAGATTCAGGTCTCCTGCCTCCTGATGCACTCTTGACATGGGCTGTCCATGTTACTCTCACAGGCGTGTGTGAGAACATGTACTTGGAGGTGTGAAGACCCTTCTACCAGAACACCACTCTCACCGTCCTCCAGAGTTTTCTCTGCCCCTCACATCACACTGTCCAGAGTCAGCTAACTGGATGTGGATAAGCCATCCCCTACCTTCCCAAATTGTGGCTGACAGTTGCTGAGGCAACCGCTAGCCAGATTGGGGAGATTAGCTGAGGAATGTAGCTGGGCCAGTTTGAGCTGGGGCTGGGGGAGCTGGTGGGGTCCTGGGCTGATTCAGCCTACTCTTTTGGGGAGTCCTTCTAGTATGGGGTGTCTAAGAAAGACCTGGTATTCTCCCTATTCCCAGGCTAACTTAGATTATACCCTCAGGATCTGGATTAGCTGGGAAAATGAAGTGTGTGTGTATGTGAACATCTGAGTGTGCTGCTGCTGTGTGTGTGCATGTGTCTGTGTGTGTGTGTTATGCCCCTCTCTGAGGGTGATTGGGGTGTGTGCTGTTTGCATTCAGGATGGGGATTTGAGGCCTCTTTCCTCACCAATTTAGGGTCTGACTCTGACCCCTTGGTGGCTTGGTCTTGAGTGCCCTCCTGATCCTGTGAGACACCACCTGTCCTACTAATGGCCTATAGGCTGCATCGCTCATTTCATCAGAAACCGGGCACTTTTCTTCATTTCAGGCATTTCAAGTGAGGCTGAACTCCTCCTTACCCTGTCATTTGAGGCCCTTCTGGATTGAACTCAGCCTCCCGTCCCTCCAGGGTCATCTTGCATTGCCTCAGCCAGTTTGGGCTCCTCTCTGTGCTGTGAATGAACTGTGTTTATCTGTTGCCTTCCTTTGCCTATGCCAGCCTGCTTGCCCTCCCACCCAACTCTACTGTCTGGAGTGACCCCTATCCTTAGTTCAGACTCTGCTTTCTGCAGGAAGCCTTGCATCCAGCTCCTTCCCTCTTGTGTCCTGGACCCATTTCTACTTTGTCTCTTTCCCTCACCCTCACTCAAACCGGGAGGTCCCTGAAAGCAAGGCGGAGTCTTAATCATCTTGTGCCTCTAATATTGCCACCCTGGGACGTGCACCGTACTGACAGGAAACAAATGTCTTGTGCATGACATCGAATTAGCACTTGTGGCCAACAGCATACCAGGGCCTTATTTTGTTTATGTTTTGTCTCCTTGAATAAAGGGACAGGGTTTAAATCTGAGCTTCTCTACATTGTAACTGTGTCACCTTGGGCAAGCAACTACCTATCCCAGTGCCTCACTTGCCACCTGCAAAATTGGAATGATAATAGTAGCAACCTTCTGAGGTACTGAGGAATCCCCCAAAAGGCGTTATGGTGATAACTGGTGCCCTCCTCGAGGTGGTGTTGGTCTGTGTATGTGTCTGTGTTGGAAGAGTCGGGAATTCAAAATGTCAAAGTCAGACTTGGTTTCTTCCCAGGCTAGCAGCCTCCAGTAGAAGTTAGCTCTCTATCAAGAGCTGGGACATGGCTTTGGGGCTCCTGGCCCCTGAGCTGTCCAGGCTGGAAGTGACAGTTTTCCCAGTGCTGGGAAAGCTGATAGTCCCCTCACTGGGCGAGCTGGTTGAGGTGGGCTGGGCTCTGCTTGGGGAGGCTGGTCTCAGAGGTATTACTTCTAGGGGCTGCAGCTGGAACTGGACCTGGCCAGAGACCCAGGACTGGGGACAGCTGTAGATCAGGGAGAGGCTAAGGGGTCCCTGGATGGAATCAGTCAACCTGAGAAGTCTTTCTTGATTGCTAGCCTGGGAAGAAACTAAGTCTGACTTCGATAGCTGGGATTCCCCAGACTCCCCCACAGACACATACACAGACCAACACCACTATTCTCGGTCAGTTACAGGGGTCCTTTGGCAGAGGTCAGGACTCATCTGGTTGGAGTCAGCTAGTCTGGGGTCAGTTAATCTGGTGGTCATTTTGGCTGACGTCGGATAGTCTGGGGATCATCTGGATGAATTGGGTCTCTCTGACGGGGTAATCAGCTGGTAGTCTATCTGAGAGTCACCATCTTGGGTCAGTCTGGGGGAGATGGTTAGTCTGGGGTTTCTCTGGCTGAGGTCAGATGGTCTGGGGTTGCTTTGAGCAGAGACCTTCAGTCTGAGGAGGCCAGTCAGTCTGAGAGTCCTGGCAGGTCACTGAGCTGGCTCAGGATGGACAGGAGGAAGCCAAGGAGCTAACTCTCCCAGGTTGGCCTCAGTGAGACAACCTGGGGCAGCTACTTATTCTGGCTCAGGTTTAGGAAGCACCTGAGCTCCAGCCAGAAATGCTAGATCCTGGACTTCCCCTTTCTGCAATTCCTGTGATCAATGATTAGTTGAGACCCCTGGGGTCAGGCCCCACCCAGGCTGAAGTTAGCTATCTGCCTCCTCCACGAAGCCCTCCCTGACCATTCCTCTTTTTGTGCTGTATCATTGTTCATTTTTCTGAGGCCCTCCCAGCACAGATGGAGTTAAAACCCACCTTCCACAGGCCACGGGGAATAGTGCTGACCAAGGCTTTTCAAACAAAGAGGCAAAGAGCCCCTCCAGGGGCTGGCCCCAGCTGTTACTTCATCAAATCTATTTGGTGCCAGCCTCATGTCCACATCTTACCATTCTACATTTGGGTGGTGTCCAAGAAGAGCAAAGGGAGATGCCAGTGGTGGAAAACTCCTTAGTGCCTGGTCACTTCATGTAACCCACATAACCCCATAGACAAGCTGCTGCAATAGCAAAACATAGAGCTTCCTAAAAGTGAAGTCACTTGATGAGCTAGTCAAGCTGTATGGACCTTATTACCAACCAGGGTACCCATATCAATCCTGATTTTCCCACCCTCCTCTGTCTCTCATTTAAACTGTTACTGTTGGTTCTGAATCATGGGGATTTGCAAGCCACACAGGATAGTGCCTTTGCGTGTCAATTCCTGCAAGCAGAGACCTAGATTGATTTGGGTGATGACTGAATCCCCTTGATGTCTGTCAAGTAGTGGTGCCTGACTTAGAAGGTGAGGTCTTAGCCAGTCTCTACCATTGGTGCTTAGCATCATACTGGGCTTGTCACAAGCTGGAGATGATTTGTGGTGACTTATTGGGGACCTGACCAAGATCCCCAACTGCTTGTATGAGGGGTATGGAGAAAGGATGAAATAAGAAACAGAGCCAAATTTAGTAATGCATAACAAGGGGGTTGGGAGGTCAATGCCTCAGGATGGGCAGAGTCAGAGACACTCCAAGCCAGCCACTATTTATTAGCCAGTGTGGAGGAGGGGGTTGGATGGTTTTCTTGGACGAGTCTAGAAGTTTTGGTAGGATGGGTAAGTTTAACATCATAAAGGAAATGAGCCAAGATCCATCCCCACACTTGGGTGCTAATCTCGTTGACCAAGAAGAAGGTGACTTCCACATTCCAAAACTAGCCCTTGAGGCAGGCAGGGCAAGGAGAGCTTTGGACAGATACTTTGTCAGTTTACAATTCATGGTCCCCAACAGTGGCTGTTGGCATCTTTAAGGAGATACCATTGGGCTGGCTTAAGACGTTCAGCATTCTGCAGGTTCTGGGGCCTGCTCTGCCTGGTACAGTGAGGATGGAGGAACACTGAGGTGCAGTCAGGAGATCCCCATTTGAATCCCATCTCTGTCACTAGCAGTGTGACCTCTGAAAATCACTCAGCCTTTTTGGGCCTCGGTTTCTTCATCAGTAATTTGGGGGATCATTCTAGTCTTGATCTCATAGTGTTGTTGTGAGGTTACAATGATAAAATAATAATAAACAGTTTTTATTAAGGAGAGGTTTGGTGGGTAGTCATGTGGGAGGAGGGTGTCTGGCAAGTACTGGGACTGGGAAAGAGGTCTTGGGAGGGGACAGTGGGAGAAGAGGTGGAGGAGGGAGGGTTCTGCTGGTGGGAACAAGCAGTGAAGAGGAGGGGAGAGCTCCTGTCTGGGTAGGAGTGGGCAGTGGTGAACTTGGGGGCAGCCTTCTGGCCACAGCCCTGCCTTAGCCTGGGATAACCAGCCCTATCCTCACAGCTGGCTGCACCTTCGAAGAGGCGAGTGACCCAGCAGTGCCCTGTGAGTACAGCCAGGCGCAATATGATGACTTCCAGTGGGAGCACGTGCGGATCCATCCCGGCACCCGGGTCCCTGCGGATCTGCCCCACGGTGAGCCTCTTCTCCATCAGCATTCCTCTGTCATCTACCTTTAGGGGCTGTCCTACCTACCTGCTCAATGACCTCAGGCATATTACTTAGCCTCTTTGGGCCTTGTCTCTAATGACATAAGGACACTAGATGTGTAGCTCTCTGACTGCCTGATTGTGCATGAGAAGTAACTTCTTGTGTAAAATGGGTGCAGGTTCAAGTCATCAAAGACCTTCATAGTTGCAAGCTAGAACCTACTCCCCAGCAATCCCCTTCTCAGCTTGACTCGGGGTCCACCCACCCCCAGCAGGTCTTCTCCAGTTTTCCCTTAGAGTCTCCGAGTCTGGCACATTCCCAGACTGGGAGATGCTGACAAACAGGGAGTGTGGGGCTCTGCCTTCTTCTCCTTGGGAGTCCCAGATCCTCCCCAACTTGTGCTTTGCTCCCCCTACCTCAGAATGGGGCACTCTGGGCATTTTGAGCACTGGGCTGGCAGTATGGAGACTAATGATGTGGATTCTGGTACAGTACCAGCCTCCTACTCAGATGATGGCCCCTATAGTGCTCATTCCAGTCATGAAGACATGGGTTCAAATCCTGGCTCATCATCATACCAGCTCTGTGACCTTGGACAAGTCACTTAACTTCTGCAAGCCTCTGTTATCAGTTTTTTTTTTTGGTACTGGGGATTGAACTCACAACTTCACACCTGCCAGGCAGGCCCTTAGTCCACTGAGCTAAATCCCCGGCCCTATTTTTTGAGACAGGTTCTCACTACGCAGTTCAGATTGACTTTGAACTCACTTTGTAGCCCACGCTAGTCTTGAACTCACAATGATCCTCCTGCCTCAGCCTCCCGAGTGCTGGGATTAAAAAGCCTCTGTTATTTTAATTGTGAAGTGAGGCGAACAGTAACCCATTTCACAGGACACTAGATATGCCCATAAAGAGCAGAGCACAGGGGTCGCACAAAAGGGGGCCTGTTGTTCAGTTGCTCTTGTTGGGGATACTTGAGAGTCCTCACTAGTAGCTCTCTTCACTGGGTGCAGAATCAACTGGAAATTAAGGAAAGGGTAAGATGGTTGGAGGCCAAATTAACTTTGTTACTGGTAAGACCTGGGCCACAGGACACAGATGGTGTAAGAACCAAATGGACTTTCTGAGAGAACCCCAGAACTGGACAGCTGACAGACATCCCCCACTTTACTCTGTCATCGCGATGGTCCAGAGCTTTTACTGCTCGGCTCACAGCGTGGGTGAGATGGCACCTGCTCTCAAGGGCAGGAGGGGGGCCCAGAGGTCTCAGTGGTGGACCAGGACTTGCAGCTAATAGGAGAGAGGCCCCTCATGGGCTGGCCTGAAGGTGGCCTCTGTACACTTGTCCCCCGTGCTTGCCCTGCCCCATCTCCTTTCTGTGTGCATTTGGTCAGCTTGCCTCCGCCCTGGCGCAGACCTACCTCTCCAGGCGCCTTAGCTTTGTAGACCTCTGCAGTAGCTAGTGTTACCATCTGACTCATTTGAGAAGGCTCTGAAAAGTGTCCCGTGGCAGGGACCTTTGGTGGTCCTCTCTCCAGCCCCAGGGCCCAGCACAGCCTGACACATGCTTGGCTTTCAAGTAGCAGAGGGTAGGTTTGGATTCACCTCTGTAGCCTCTGCCTTGCTTTCTCTCTCTCAAGCAGAGCCATGCCCAGGGAGAAAGTAGAGCATTTGGTGTGGGCCTGGGCTAGCTCCTGAGAGCGATGAGCGAGTGCGCAGGCTCTGCCCTGCTGGTGCTCACAGTTTAGGGAAGGTGTGGGGGTGGGGGTGGCATGAAGGGTGGAGATTCACACTCCACAGGGAGGGCAGGGGAGAGGAGTAGGGAGAGCCACGGTGATAAAGGGAGTAGATGAAGAAGAGGGGAGGGATGCAGAGTAAGAAGAGATAGGCAGAAGAAGAGGGAGGAAGTGGAAAGAAGGAAGAGTCGGGTTGGAAGGCTGGAAGCTGCTCACAGGGAGAGGACACTGTATCAGGGCTAGGAGGTGGCCTATCCTGACAGGGATAGGGACCTGGAGTTTTGTTTACTACCCTGCCAGGGCTGATTCTGTGCTGCCTCTACAGGCTCTTGACTCACAGAGATGAATGAGATTCCTTCCAGTCAGACCCTGGGGAGCCCTCCTGGAAGAGATCCGAGAATGTGCTTGTGTTGGCTGGCAGCCAAGCCTGGGAGGAGGTGGTGCTAGGTGGCTGCGGGCCTCCCCCTGGCAGCTGCTGGGGCCTCTCCCCCGAAATGGGAAGCCACAATCCCCAGCCAGGTCTTTTGGAATCCTTGTTGTTCTCCTCCCCCTGCCTCCCAAAAGCATACAGCCTGGATCCTCAGGCTTTTTCCGCCTTGGAAATCAACAGAGTTTGTATCCAGGAATCTAGATTCCAAGTGGGGACTGGAAGGGAAGCAAATCCATTCATTCAGTCTCTGTCCCACATATTCATTCAGCTTGGGTTCAGAGCCCCGCAGGGGCACAGCAGAGCCTGCAGGCTGTTTGGGAGACAGACGGGCACTTTGTGAATGATCCAGGGCCTTAGGGAAGCATAGTGTGGGATGTGCAGGGAGGGTTTAGAAGCTGAGGCCTCCTTGGGAGCCTGTCATGTGCCAGGCTCTTGACTTCTGAGATGAATTTCCTGCCTTCTAGGGTGGCACGGAACACTGAAAGCCAGTCTCGGGTAGGGCACAGGCTTGAACTGTGACCTACAGATGTTGAGGAGCCATGGTGGGTTTTTAGAAGGCCATGTTTATGTGTTTCCTGCAGCTTCAGTGCTTTCCTTTAGGCAACATGCTGGGTGGGGTGGGGGGGGAACCTACCCTGTGAGTCAGAGCTGGGACTAGAATGCAGAATCTAAACCCCTGAGTCCTGGTGTGCCCAGATGCCCGCAGTCCTTTGTCTCTGCCCCTTTTTCTCCCCTCAGCTCTTTCTCTTCTCTTCTTTCTCTAGGTGCCTACTTGATGGTCAATGCCTCGAAGCATGCCCCAGGCCAGCGGGCCCATGTTATCTTCCAGAGCCTGAGTGAGAATGACACCCACTGTGTGCAGTTCAGCTACTTCCTATACAGCCGGGATGGGCACAGCCCTGGCACCCTGGGTGTCTACGTGCGTGTTAATGGGGGTCCCCTGGGTAGTGCCGTCTGGAATATGACCGGATCCCATGGCCGTCAGTGGCACCAGGCCGAGCTGGCTGTCAGCACCTTCTGGCCCAATGAATATCAGGTAGACTGGGTTCAGCCTGTGGTCAGCCTGTGCCTGGGGGTGAGGGCTGAGGGATACCACTTTGAGCTCAGACTAGGTTGGAATTAGTCTGTTTTCAGCACCAGGAGTCAATCTCTGGACAAGGTTGGAGTTAGTCTGAATTAGTGTAGCTTTAGCATCAGAAGTCATTGTTAATGGGAGTAGTCTATAGCTGTGGTCAGGGGAGGATTGGAACACTGCCACCTGGAAACCTGTCTGGTTGGGAAGAATTTGATGCTTTAAGGCCTTGTCCTTGACCTTGCTCTGTTTGCAGCTGACACCCTGCGCCCAAGCAGCTGGCTTGGTAGGGTGGGTCAGGGTAAACTGGGCTGTTGAGGATGAGGTTGGGGCCCCGGAGAGGGGACTCCTGTGGGCAACTTCCTCAGGCAGGGCCCGAGGGATGGCAGTATGACAGGGGCCCTCCCACCTCCCCCAGGTGCTGTTTGAGGCCCTCATCTCCCCAGACCACAGGGGCTACATGGGCCTAGATGACATCCTGCTTCTCAGCTACCCCTGTGGTGAGTCCCAGCCCATTGTGGGTGCAGGGGTGCGGGCGGCTGCTGTTCCTGCCTGCAAGGGTCTCAGGCCCAGCTCATGCCACTACACCATTTCCCCAGCAAAGGCCCCGCACTTCTCCCGCCTGGGCGACGTGGAGGTCAACGCTGGGCAGAATGCATCGTTCCAGTGTATGGCTGCTGGACGAGCAGCTGAGGCAGAGCGCTTCCTCCTCCAGGTGAGGAGAGCTCAGCCGGGGCTCAGGGGTCAGGGGCTTTGTGAGCTTCTTGAGGCTGAGTCCTTCCATCAACCTTCAGCACCGGTGCTGAAGTCCTATCTGTCCCCCAAGCTTTGCTCTGCCCTTCTGGGTCACCCATCACTTCAGGGCAGAGCACAGTTCCAGAACCCCCGGTTCCCTGGAGTAGTAGGGACGGGTAAGTGGGGGCGGAACAATGACTCCTCATCTTGGCCCACGGTCCCGTGGCGCCCTTGACCTTCTGACCCCTCTTACCCCCCTACCCCCGCAGCGGCAGAGCGGGGTGCTGGTGCCCGCGGCCACTGTGCGTCACATCAGCCATCGGCGCTTCCTGGCCACTTTCACGCTGGTCGCTGTGGGCCGCGCTGAGCAGGACCTGTACCGCTGCGTGTCCCAGGCCCCGCGTGGTGCTGGCGTTTCCAACTTTGCTGAGCTCATCGTCAAGGGTCAGCGAGCGGGCAGCGGCTGAGGAGGGGCGGAGCTGGCGGGGGGGGCGGGTACAGTCTGGTGGGGCGTGGCCGGAGGAGGTTGGGGCGGCCCGGGCTGATCAGTGGAGTCAGTAAGCCTTCAAGAAGGGTGGTGGGTCGAGGGTGCAGGGCCCGGAGTGGGTGGCCTGGGTGAGGGGCGGGGCTGGTGGGGGCTGGGAACAGGAGCCAGATGAAAGCGAGGTGGCTGAGGAGTCTGGCTGTGGGTTCCAGGTGTTGACTGCAGTTTGTGTGCGTTCAGTCTCTGGAGGCCGGAGATGAGGACTTGGGCGACCCCAGGGGCATGAGGGAGTGGGTGGGGGCGGGTCAGCCGCCATAGCGAGATGTCCTTTGAGGCTTGGGGATTTAGTGGAGGTTGGAGAGTAGATCTTAGCGAGGGCCTGGTAGCAACATTAGGAGTCTGGGAGGACCGGGAGAAGCCTTGGGGATGTGGATGTTGGGGTGCGTGTGTGTACAGAGTTGAGACCCCAGATCTCAGCGCATCGGTTAGCTCTTCCTCTTTCCTTCTCCTCGCAGAGCCCCCCACTCCCATCGCGCCCCCACAGCTGCTGCGTGCGGGCCCCACCTATCTCATCATCCAGCTCAACACCAATTCCATCATCGGTGACGGGCCGATTGTGCGCAAGGAGATCGAGTACCGCATGGCGCGTGGCCCCTGGGCCGAGGTGCACGCCGTCAGCCTGCAGACGTATAAACTGTGGCACCTCGACCCCGACACGGAGTATGAGATCAGTGTGCTGCTCACCCGCCCAGGGGACGGGGGCACTGGCCGTCCTGGGCCACCACTCCTTAGTCGAACGAAGTGTGCAGGTGGGTGCAGCTGCCATCTCCTGCCCCGTGTCTCTCTGACAGCCAGTGTGGGCTCAGGGCAGTAGAGTAGCAGGAGGGTACATTCCAAGAGGTAATATGGCCTGGATCTGTGCTTCTAAAAGCTTTTGTTTTTACTCAACCCTTGTTATGGTAAAGATAATTATAGCTAGTACTTTGTGTCCATCTCTTAAACATATGTGTTCACAATACACCCATCTGCTGATGGGCCAGGCGTAGTGGTGCACACCTCTAATGCCAGCACTCTAGGAGGCTGAGGCAGGAGGTTTGAAAATTCCAGTGAGAAAACTTAGTAAGACTCTATCTCAAGATAAAAAATAATGGGAATGCAGCTGAGTGTAAAGGCCCAGGTTCAATTCCCAGTATTACAACCCCTCCCCCTCAAAAAACAAAAAACAAAAAACAAAAAAAAACCAAAACCGAACCTTCAAAACCTGGAAAACGCACAGGTAAACAGGGAAACTATACATAAAAACCCCAAAATCTCCCAAAACAAAAAAACCAGAGAAACAAAAAATAAAATAAAACTTACCACAGCATTATAGTAGAAATACTATTGTTATGCCCATTTTACAGATGAAGTAACTGAGGTACAGAGGCGTTAAGTAATTGGCACATGGCTAGTAAGGGGCAGAAATGGAATTGGCTGGCTGACTCCAGAATCTGTATTCTTAATTCTACTTTATGTCATCTAGATAAAATACACAACTAAACACCATAAAATAAAAGTGTGTGGTAAATTCTAGCCAAGAGTGCAATTGATGAATCCTATGATTCTTGCAGCCTTTATCAGAATGGTTGTATTGTTTTACAGTCTTACTGCAATGTGTGCTTAACACGATGTTTTCAAGGTTTATCCATGTTATGGTATGTCTCAGCATTCCATATCCTTTTTTTTTTTTTGCCAAATGTTTGCCAAATTACACATTTATTCACTTATTAATTGGTGGACACTTGGGTTTATAGTTTTGGGGTGTTTTGAGTAGCATTTCTATGAATATTCACATTCCATATTTATTAATGTATCTGTACCATTTTATATTCACATCAGCAGAAGATGAGGGTCCCAATTTCTCTACATGCTTGTCAATGTATAATCTGTCTTCTGATTATTACTGTCCCAGTGGGCATGAGATGGTGTCTTACGGTTTTGATTAGCATTTCTCTGGTGGCTAAAGATATGGAACATCTTTTTCATGTGCTTTTTGGTCATTCATGTGTCTTTGTTGAAATATCTGTTGAATTTTATACTCGTTTTAAGTTTAGTTGTCTTTTTATTATTGCATATAAGAGTTTATATATTCTGGATACTAGACTTTGTTAGATATCTTTGCAAATATTTTCTCCCTTTATGTGGGTTGTCTTTTCCCTTTCTTGATGGTGCCCTTTGAAGTACAAAGGTTTTCAATGGTCTTTTCTTTTCTTTCTTTTTTTTTTTTTAAAGACAGGATCCCACTGTGTGGTACACGTTGACCTTAAACTCACTATGTAGCCCTGGTTGGCCTCAGGCTCCTGATCCTCCTACCTCAGCCTCCTAATGCTGGGATTACAAGCATGCATCACCATGCCTTGCAAAGATTACTATTTTGATGAAGCTCAATTTATCTCATTTTCTTTGTTGTTCGTGCTTTGAAACCATTGCCTAATCTGAAGTCATGAGAGTTCACTTCCATGCTTTTTCCTGAGAGTTTTATAGTTTTAGCTCTTACATTTAGGTCCTTGATTAATTTTGAGTTAATGTGGTGTGAGGTAGGAATCCACTTCTGTTTATTTGCACATGAATTATCTCATCACTGTTGAAATACCGTTCTTTTCCCCGTTGAATTATGTTGCTAGTAGGGTTGCTTTATTATTTTTAATCCAGCATACTACTCTGGAGATTCATCCATGTTGTTTTGTGTATGTATCAATACTTTATTCCTTCTTATTGATGAGTGTGGATATGCCACAGTTTGACTATTCACTTATTGAAGGATATCTGGATTGGTTCCAGTTTTTGACCATTACAAGCAAAGACTGTGCACACTAGTCAACAGGTTTTTGCATGAATTTTCTTGTTTCTGGGGTAAATGGCCAAGAGTGCAATAAATGAGTCATATGGTAGGTGCAGCTTTTATCTGAATGACTGTGTTGTTTTACCTTCTTACCACAAATTGTGAATGTTTAGTTTTCTGCATTCTTGCCACTGTTCAGTGTTGTCACTGTTTTTTATTTTAGCTATTCTGAAAGATATATAAGTAATATTCTATCAGGGTCTTAATTTGCATTTTTTAAAATGCCTGGTGATGCTGACTGAACATCTTTTCACATATGGTTTGCTGTCTTTGTTTCCTCTTCAATAAATTGTCTGTTGAGGTCTTTACTTATTTCCTAACAGTAGTCTTTCTTTTTCAGTGTTGAGTTTTGAGAGTTCTTTATGTGTTCTAGGTACCAGTCCTTTAAGGCATGTACAGTTTATATTTTCTCCAGTGTGAGTATTGTCTTTTCATCTTTTTGACATGCTTTCATAAAGCAGCCACTTCTAATTTTGATAAGATCATGTTTGTCAAATTTCCCTATTATGAATTGTAGTTTTGGTGGCAAGTTTAAGAATTCCTTGTGTAGCCATACTCCCAAAGATTTTCTCCTGTGTATTTTTTCCCCCTAAAAGTGTTACAGTTTTACATTTAAGTCCATTGACTATTTTGAATAAATTGTGAGGTTAAGGTCAGGAATTGTTATTATTATTATTATTTGTCTTTTTGAGACAGAATCTTGCTATGCAGTTCAGGCTGGTCTTGAGCTCACTTTGTCAGGCTGGTCTGGAACTTGCAATGATCCTCCTGCCTCAGCCTCCTGAGTGCTAGGATTACAGGTATGCACCACCACACCCAGCCTATTCATGTTTTTGCTATCAATTTTTTTTTTTTTGGTACTAGAAATCAAACTCACGACCTTGCACTTGCCAGGCAGGTGCTGTGCCACTGAGTTATATCCTTGATCCTACAATCAGTATTTTTAAAAGCCCATCTATGAACTATTTAAAATCCAGTGGACTTAGGGAGACCCTTGAGTGATGGGTTGAATCCCCCTCTGGGAATTGTCTTCTGGCTGAGGGATATAAATCAAGTTACTTAACCTGTCAGAGCTTCCATTCCTTTGTTTTATAAAATGGACAATGGTAATAATCTTTACAATCTAGGATTAGTTTGAAAGATTCATGCAACAAGTATTTATTGAATACCTGTTATATGCTAGGTATTATTATAGTTATTGGGAATATATGACTGTAACTAAGACAGATGTAGCCTGCCAAACATGTGAATTTGTCATGAAATTGCTGCAAGCTCATATTCTGGCCTGAAGAGACAGGTGATGAATAAATAAACAAGTGGACTGTATAGCTTTTCAGATGGTGGTAAGTGCTGTGAGGAAGACTACATCAGAGAGGGGAGTGGAGTGTGGGTTTTTGTTTTGTTTTTTTTGAGACAGTGTCTCACTACTGTGTGTCACCAGGCTGACCTCGAACTCAGTCTTTCTACCACAGCTTTCTAAGTGCTGGAATTAGAGGTGTGCACCTCTATGGTTTGGGGACTATTGTGTTAAAAAGGATCAAGGAACTGGGTATGGTGGTATGTGCCTGTGATCCTAGTACTCTGGGAGGTTGAGGCAGAAGGATCAGAAGGTTAGCCCAGCTTGGGCAATTTAAGGACTTAGTGTCAAAAAAAAAAAAAATAAAAGGGAATGGGGTGAGGATGTAGCTCAGTGTGAAGGCCTTGGTTTCAATCCACAAAACAAAATGAAACAACGAAATGAAGAAAGAAACAAGTGGAAAAACTTGAGGAACTGTCCTACTGAGAAATGAGATTTGAGATTTGAGTAGAGATGTGGAGATGAGGGACTGAGCCAGGTGGGGGAGCAAGGATTGCTGGTGAAAGAGCATTTCCAGCAGCCACAAAGGCCTGGAGGCCAGAGCATCATGGAAACCCTGTAACTGGCCTAGTACCTCAAGGGAGGTGGCAGGAGAGAGGCTCAATGTTAGACTGGGAATGAGAGACTCATGGGTAGGTGAGCTGGGGATCCATGGTGAGGGCCGGAGAACAGGAGTAAACATCATCTACTTGTATTCATCTGGCCCAACTGTGGAGAGCAGATTCTATGAAGACAACAGAGGAGACCAGGAAGAGGGCTACTACAACGATCTGATTGGGAGATGGTGGCAGCTGGCAGCAGAGTGGAAGTGGCGATGACAACAGGGGTGAAAAATGGGCTGATTCTGGTTTGTTTTGAAGGTAGAGCTAACTGCGTCTGCTGATGGATTGGCTATGGGAAAAGGGAGAGAGAAATCGAGAAAAGTCTAGGATGGCTCCGAGGTGCTTTGCTTCAGCAGCAGGAAAGATGGAGTTGTCATTTACTGCGAAAGTGGCAGACTGTGGCAGGAGCTGGTTTGATGGGGTATCATAGATCAGGAGCTCTGTGCTGGAGATGTTGACTTTGAGATCCCATTAGACATTCCAGTGGAGATATCCATCAGGCAGGTAGGTGTATGAGTGTGGAGTTCAAGGAAGGGTTCAGACTGCAGGAATAAATCTGTGAGTTGTCAGTGTTGAGATGGTGTAGATGGTATTTAAAACCAGGAAACCGGATGAGATCTTTCATGTTAGTGTTTCTCAACAGGGGCGATTTTGTCTCCTGAGAGACATTTGGCAGTTTCTGAAGACATTGATTGTCACAACTGGGTGGTAGTGGTGGGTGCCACTGGCATCTAGGGTAGAGGCCAGGGAGCTGCTAAACATTATACAATGCAGAGACAGTTCCTGACAACAAAGAATTATCCAGTCCGAAGCATCGATAATGCTGAAGCTGAAAACCCCTGATTTAGTCCTTAGATTTTTAGGGAATACGTGTAAATGGAAGAGAGGAGTCCTAAAGCCTTTACCTTGGAGCCCTCCAGTGTTTGAGGTTAAATATGGAAAATTACACATAAATACATTAAATGCACGTGAAGTACAGTGCCTAACATACAGTAAGTACTCAGTAAGTGACAACTATCATTTAAATGGTGTTCTTAACGTTTGTGGTTTGCCCCTGAGAATAAAAGAAATCAGAACTTGGGCACTCCCTAGAGAATCTCTGCTGCACTCCTCTTAGTGTGCACACGGGGAAACTGAGACCCAGAGAGGGAAAAGGACTTGCCTGTAGTGGGTCAGGAACCCAGGTTTCACAGTGATGGCTTTCAATTATCTGCATTTTTACAGAGAGGAAATTTAAAATTTAGAGATTTGTAATCACTTGTCCAAGTCTACACAAGAGTGCACAGCAGAGCCAGAATCAAAATTCGAATCTCTTGATTTCCACTCCAGCATTTTAAAGAGCAGCAGCTGTCGTGAGCTGAGAGAGCGCCTGCTTTGCACTGTGTGCCGCTAAACACTTCACCTAGGCTGGCCAGAATGGGAGCTGGGGCAGGGCCCAGGCTGATGGATGAGATACAAATGCCTCGTTCCACTCCTCTTAATTACATGCTTCTCTGTGTTGACACCACCGCCTCCTCTTTGCTCAGGCGTCTTGGCCAGTAGTTGTTTTGTGGTTGGCCAGCTGTGTTGTCATCTTCTCCAGCCCCACAACTCCCCTCCCACTGTATTATTTACTGTAAAAACAATAATATAGCTTTGGTAAAAGGCTTTTTAAAAGCATCACTCTAAATCTCACCATCCTAGCCCAGCAGCTGTTTTAATTTTTCTGTCTTGTTCAAATCTCTGCCCATATGTCTGCAGTATACATTTTTACATGCTTGTCATTGGAATGTAGAAAGGATTTTGGATTTTGCTTCATTTGCTTGGTGCTGTAACATGTGCTGTGCTGTTGATAATTATATTTATTGGCTATGGAAGTCTACTGAGTATCTTTGGATGGATGGGCTGTTTGTTTCCAGACTCCTATTATAAATAATATTGTGTTGAAAAACCTAGTGTTTGTAGTATTTTTTTCTCTGGAGTTTTTTATTTTTATTTTTATTTTTTTGGTACTGGAATTGAACTCAGGACCTTGCACTTGCCAGGCAGGCGCTTGTGCTGCTGAGCTATATCTCCGGCTCTTGAGTTTGATTCTTAAGGATAAATAATCAGGAGTGGTTAAAGAAAGGGCTTTCATGTAATAATGCTTTAAAAGATGGTTTTACTAATTTACACTGCTGTAAGTATCTTGCATTAGTGTACACATGTTTATTAATTACTATAGGCTGGACGGTTTGGACTCACATAGCTCATGTAACTATTTTATTTGATTTTCGAAGTAGGTGTTATTATCTCCATTTTTCAGCTGAGGACTCTGACGTCAGTGTTCTGAAGGGTTAAGTCACTTCCCTGAAGTCACAGAGCTAAGGAGAGGTGGATATAGGATGTGAACTTTGATGCACTTAACCATGGTCCAAACCGTCCATGAGACAAAGTTGAATGCTTTAGTTTTTGCGTCCTCATTAGTATTACTAAACTCAGCAGATTTTGTGCTAATTTTAACAGATGTTAAACATTACCTTCCTTGTCTTAATGTGCATTCCAACCTCTGATCTCTGAGTGCCCTGCAGCCCTGTGGAATTCAGAGGATGGGGCTTTGAGGTCTCCATGCTCCATTTTGCCAGTATGTGTGGCAGCCAAAGAGAGTGTCTGGGTGTCAGCTGGTTTTTGGAAACAGAGACTGGTGGATTTATACCCTTCAATCAACATACAAGTCTGTAGTTGACACACAATTTGAGCCCCTGGGTCTGCCCAGATTTGATCTGGGTAAGGTGGGAGAGAAGAGAGAAGTAGACCTTTTCTTTAGGGGACTTCCCTGTCTAGCAAGGTCATACAGGGGCTGGAGAATGAGACATCCATGTAAGAAGCTGGCAGTTTCATCCTCTAAGTCTCAGGTTGTTAGCTAGAGCCCTGCAAGTTTAAGAAACTTGAGTAGGTTGTCAGTATTTAGAAATATGGAGATTTCATAGAAAAATCAGAATTTCTGGCATGTCTTTGAAACTAGGGGGCCAGGGAACTCTAAGCCGATAGTCCTGCATGACAGTGATTGCCGAGGGGTGAGGAGTGGCTGCCCACTTTGGACATCTGCAGGGGTATTTGCAGGTGCCTGTTTGTTTGCCATTGTCCCTACCTGTTTGCCATTGTTTCTACTTAGCCTGTGTCACCAGTGTGCCTTGAACTTTCTATGCCCTTCCTCTAAGTGCTGCAGAAGGGCGAGGAAGCATTGTGCTCCTGCCAAGTCTGAAAGGATGGAAAGGAGTTCCAGCTGGCATTCCAAGGGCCAAGGATGGTGTGGGCAGCATGGCAGGGTCCCAAAACCTACTCTTACCAGTGCAAACAAAGCCATGACATCTTGGTTCCTGTAGACACACTGGGAACAGCACACGTGGGCCAGCCTAGACCAGAGACAGAGGGTGGAGCAGGACTCCTGAGCAATAGGGCAAGTGAGCATGCAAAAATTCTGCCCTATCCACTCCACACACATAAAAATAATGGGTTAAAATGAAACTATAATCCCATTTTTCCTGGCTAGATGGAGCCAATGTAGTCAAAATGGCTATACTTCCAAAACAGATAATATAGATTTAATGCGATCTCAATCAAAGTACCAATAACATTCCTCACAGAACTAGAGAAAACAGTCGTATAATTCTTCTGCACTCAGAATAGCAAAAGTAATCCTGGGCAACAAGAGCAAAGCAGAAAGCATCACAACCCCAGACTTCAAGTTATTTTATAAAGCTACAGTGATAAAAACAACATGGTACTGGCATAAAAACAGTCTTGTGGTTCAGTGGAACAGAATAGAGGATTCAGAAACAACCCCAGGCACATTCAGCTATCTGATCTTTGGCAAAGGGGCCAAAACCACATATAGGAAGAGAGATAAGCTTTAATAAATGGTTCTGGGAAAACTGGCTATCCACATGGAGGAGATTGAATCTAGACCCTTATCTGTCATCCTGTACTAAACTAAAATAAAAATAGATCAAAGAACTAAATGTTAAAACAGAAACACTTAATCTTCTGGAAGATAAAATAGGTAAATTTCTTGAAGGCATAGGTAAGGACTTTCTGAACAGAACCCCAACTGCACAAGAAATAACACTAACAATCAACAAATAGAATAGATCAAATTAAAAAGCTTCTACACAGCAAAGGAAACAGTCAACGGAGTGAAGAGACAACCTACAGAATGGGAAATTTTTCGACCAGCTACTCCTCAGACAGAGGACTAATATCTAGAATATATAAAGAGTTCAAAAAAAGATCCCGCCCCAAATAAAAGACCCAGTCAAACAATGGGCAACTGGAATGAATAGACACTTCTCAGAAGTGACCAATAAATACATGAAAAAATGTTGAGCACCTCTGGTCGTTAGAGAAATGAAATTTAAAACAACAATGTGATTGCATCTTACACCAGAAAGAATGGTTATCATCAAGAAGTCAAATGAGAGCCAGGTGCAGTGGCGCACGCCTTTAATCCCAGCACTCAGGAGGCTGAGGCAGGAGGATCGTTGTGAGTTCGAGACCAGCCTGGTCTACAAAGTGAGTTCAAGGCCAGCCTGAACTACATAGTGAGACCCTGTCTCAAAAAATAGGGCCGGGGATTTAGCTCAGTGGTATAAGCGCCTGCCTGGCAGGCACAAGGTTGTGAGTTCCATCCCCAGTACAAAAAAACAAAAACAAAAACAAAACAAACAAACAAAAAAAGAAGTCAAATAAGAAGTGCTAGTGAGCCTGCAGAGAAAAAGGAACACTTCTACATTGTTGGTGGGAATGTGAACTAGTATAACCACTATGAAAATCAGTATGGAGATTCCTCAATAAACTAAAACTAGAAATTCTGTTCCGCCTAGCTATTCCCTTTCAAGGTATCTTCCTGAAAGAGTTAAAGATATCATATTACAGTGATAATATGAACATTTATGTTTATAGCAGCACAATTCATAATAGCTAAATGTTGGAAGAAGGCTGTATGTCCATCAACAGATGAGTGGATAAATAAAGTGGGATATTTATACATGATGGAGTACTACTCTGCCATAAAAAGGTAAAGGAGTCATTTGTAAGAAAGTGGATGCACTTTGAGACCATAATGTTAAATGAAATGAGACACACAAGCTTAAACATGACCTGGTTTATCTTGTTTGAGAAACCTAAAATTAAAGAGTAAAATAAAAGATAGATAACAGGAAATAGGGAGATAGATCTTTTGCAAAAGGAAAGGGGACCAAGAGATGGAGGAAGAGAAGGGGATATGAAGGAGATGAAAAAGAATTAACATGCATTATGTCTGTGGACCAACTCTCCGCGAGGAATGTGAGCCAGGAATGGGAGAGAAAACCCAAGCGTAGTGTGTGGTGTGTGGCCAGCAGCTCTTGTCTTGCAGTGAGCTGTGGGAGCCATGCTTTAGCGTCCCTGCAGGATGGAACTTGGTGCCTTGCTTGTGGGGAGAAGGGCGCCATCTAGAGCTAGACCTTGCTCCTGGCAGGCGCTGAAATCTAATGGTCTAACGTGACTGAAGATGCCACTTGTCTGGGCTCTGGGGAGAAAGGAGAGCTTCTGGGCGGAAACAGGTTTATATCTGCTACAACTGTCACCCATGTGCTTCTAAGTCAGGAGCACCCTGGCTGACATTTCCCTTTGCATCTTCCTTGTAAGGGGCATTCTGGGCACGTTAACCAGAGAAAAAGGTCATCATAGGGTCGTGCTTCATCTGAAGCTGCTTAAGTGACCATATCTTCTCATTTGTTCATGAAGGGATCCTGAGGTTCCTGAGCTGGGCACACTCTGCAGTTTCTTATAACTCAGGGGTAGAAAGCTTCACATTACAGAGCCAGTGCAGGACAGAAAGGATCATTAGAAGCAGTCTTGGCTTCATTTTATAGATGTGGAAATAGAGGCCTGGAGCATGAGTTAAGATCACACCGTGATCAGTGTGGTTGTAGGGCTGGGGGCTGAGCCCTGGGCTGCCCCTGGCTTCACTGTGAATGCCTCAGTTTCTTTTATTTATAAAATGAGGATACTTTTCAGGTCCCACAACCTGCTCCTCCTTGCTGCTGGAATAGCTGTCTGTCTGCTGAGGTATGAATGTGACTCTTTGACAGTGGATTCCTCATGGGGAGGCAGGGCAGTGGTAGGTAAGAGCATGAATTCTGAGCCAGCCTGTTCAGATTTGGATCCTAGCTTCACCCCTCATTAGCTATGTGACTCTTCCCACATCTGTACAACAGGGCAGGTAACAGCACCTGCCTGATTGGATTATAGCAAGAATTAAATGCAATGCAGCGTTTTATTTTTATTATTTTTATTTTTTGAGATAGGATCTTGCTGTGTAGCCAGGCTGGCGTCATGGCGATTCTCCTGCCTCAGTCTTCCGAGTGCTGAGATTACTACCACACCCAGCAGATGAAGCATTTTTTACCCTCTAGAAAAGCTTCTGATACATCCAAAGGTCCCCAATTGTTAACTGCCATCATTATCATTATATAACAGATGTTTCCCTTTTTGCTTTGGTAGCCAGGGAACCTACTACTGAACCTGGATTTTATCTTTAGATCCTCACATAGGATATAATGGTCTACTTTTCTGTTTCTGTTTCCCAGTCATTCTCTGGGTAATTTAACTACATTTGGCTTATTCTTCCTACCATTCTGGTTTCTATGTATTATTGTATCAGCTGTATTACTAAAGCTATTTCAAATAAGTAAAGAGAAGTACAGCAAAAGGTTGATTCAGACTGGCCCAATGTAGATGCTCTTGAATTAGAGGATAAAATGTACTGTTTATTTTTAAAAATTAAAAGAATTTTTTTGAGACAGGTTCTTGTCATGTAGTTCAGGCTGGCTTTGCATTCACTTTGTAACCTGGGCTGGCCTTGACGTTGTCGCAATTGTCCTGCCTCAGCCTCCCGAGTGCTGGGATTACAGGTGTGTGCCACCATGCCCAGCAAACTGCTGTTAGAATAAATATCATAGTTAACTTTTTGAGGGCTTACTGGTTAGCTGTTGTCACACATGCTTAAACATAGCAGAGATCCTGTGGGGTGCAGCCTTTCCTGAGGTCAGAGAGCTGATGCCACTCAGACAGTGGCTGCTAGCTGTGGTGGGCAGAGCAGGAGGCAGACGTGGCCTGGCTAACTCCAAAGCTCTTGCTGTTACCTCTACTTCAGTCCCAGGTCCCTTGAACTCTGGGGTCAAAGGAGTGCTGATTTCCGGCAGCTGACTGATTCTTTCTCTCCCTATCCCTCTTTCTCTCTTCCTATTCCCTCCACCTTTGCTCTGCTTCTTGGGTTCCCCAGAGCCTATGAGAGCCCCCAAAGGCCTGGCTTTTGCTGAGATCCAGGCTCGCCAGCTGACCCTGCAGTGGGAGCCCCTGGGCTACAACGTGACGCGTTGCCACACCTACACCGTGTCCCTCTGCTATCACTACACCCCGGGCAGCAGCCACAACCAGACCATCCGGGAGTGCGTGAAGATGGAGCGGGG